>CALSBV010012177.1:4584360-4622157 GCA_943590825.1 Bovichtus diacanthus
GTGTGTGTGTGTGTGTGTGTGTGTGTGTGTGTGTGTGTGTGTGTGTGGCTGCGATACACATTTCCCTTTCATTACGAGTGGGAAATGTGCTCAATCCCTGCCCCAGCACCCTGCACATACTCTATTTCAGAGTTCTCCTGTTCAGTTTGAACTCAAAGACCCAGCATATATCTGGTAAAATGACTTTATTTTTTTAGAATTTTAACTATTGTGTATACACTTTACACTTAACAGAATAGGATGACAATTTCACAGGCATTATTGCAGATAAAAGTGATTTATTACACAAAAAGATGGTCACTAAAAAAGCTGCTAAAAAGCAAGGTTGAGTTGACAGGTGAGTTAATAATTCATTGAAAAGGAGCTCAGAGCTATTTAAAGAGCAAAAAATGGGTAATTTGTAATTAGTTGTAAAGGATTTGACTGAATCTACACACACACACACACACACACACACACACACACACACACATTCCTGACTAAAGTAAGTAAGTAATTGTTTTCATTTATGCAAATGTGCTTTCACTAATCATAGGCGTGAAACTCAACCGATGGGTCAATAGGCCTGAGCTATGAATGTAAGAGATAAAAAGACACGTCGAGAATGACATTACCTCTAAAAACTGCTCATTGCAGACTGCATGTTCACTCTATGTGTTGCAAGTGAGTAATCATGAGATTTGTACAAAGGTTTAAATGAAGCGAGCCATGGTGAGGCAGACATGAAGAATTTGTGCCAATTACAGTGACTCATTAGTAAAGAAATTCATCACTCCTCCTGTAATTTCTGGCCAAAGGGGGCAGGAGCTATCAAGGTCTGGTGTCTGTAACTTAATTAATTATCAACAGAAAGGCTTTGGACAGGCTCTGTGTTTTCATCCTCACTGGGGGCAGGGCTGACAAAACAAGATATTATTTTACCTAATCATGTATGTTGCCAGGTTAAATTAGAAAGAAAGAAAAAAAACATATTAAGCAACTAAAACAAAAAAAGAAATGTGAAAAATACAGATTTTTTTTATATCAATGTCACCTCCCTCCTTGGTTTTCCAGTCAAAAGAAAGCATTAAAACAAAAACAAAACAATTTATAATGTTCCTAATTTCTATTACATACCATATTATTTAGCACAAGTGAAAAGGAGCGAGTGAGTGGAAACGTTAGGGACACGTGACAACCGGCTTAAAATGTCCTTAGTCCGGCAGCGGACAGCAGATCTCATTTCCATAATTGAGGGTTGAAAGGTCAGCGCAAATGAGTAGGCATTGTGTTGAGCTGATTAGTTATTAGAATGGTATTACTGTCAATCTCTTTTATTCATTCATACAATTACAAGTGGGGGCCTTTGTATGCCTCTGACCTCACACACACTCTCACACACACACACTGACACGTTCTTTTACACACATATGTAGACGGACAAAGGACATAAACAAATTACGTGCATACATATAGAGATCAACACCAAAAAAAAAAAAAGCCACATATACGCACGTTTTTTGCTGTCACTGGAGAATAAATAAGTATAGTGTACATACGTGTGCTTGCACAGGCCTACCTTGTCCATTTCACTCTGTGGCGAGATATTTTCTCTTGGACGTAAAAATAGATAATTATGATTTATGAATTTGTTTTTGAAATTGCTGTTTTTTATTTGAAAATGTCCTTCCCCTCTTCCCCTCTACAACAATTTTTCAGTTGTGTTGCAACATTCCTTTTAAGCACAATAAAAGGAATATTGTGAATAATACAGCGCCCTTAATAGCTTAAAATCTTAAATGTGCACACTGCCAATCAAAAATATATTTAAGAAACCATTCAGATGTGAGATTTTGCTGTGGCTTCTGACAGTTTTAACATTACTACTACAATTACTCAACATTAAAAAAATACAGGCCACACCAGTGTGCCACCTAAATAGTTTTCATGCTTTTGCTGGAAATATTATAACACTGTACATGCTGATGAGCTCAAAATTATACCATTTGCATTCACAATCACCATTTACCCCCAAATCTGTGGGGTGCCATTGTGTTGTGCAGCTGTGTAAAAGCAACATTTTGTGTTTTCTACGTCTTAGCAAGACAGGGAAAAAGTATGTGTGTGTGTGTGTGTTTTTGTGCGTGTGTGTGCGTGTGTGTGTGTGTGTGTGTGTGTGTGTGTGTGTGTGTGTGTGTGTAGGGGGTATTGATTTTCCCATAGCATGAGCATGGAAAGGATGAAAAAAAGAATCCAATCCGTTTTTCATTCCTTTAAGAGTCTTCATTTACTCAGATGCAAATATTAGGCTGGACGCAGTCAATAGGGGGATTGTGGACATTGAATCTGTGTGTCCGCTATCTTCCTCGACAATCGTTGGCATGCTAACTGAAACCACTAATCTGACATATTATATCAGATGAGGTATTCATCCTTTCCACCGATTCTGTGAAAGCCACAGAGCCGAGCATTGAGCGAGGCATTGAGCAATTACAAATTCTTCTTAACAATTTCCAGATTCACTTAATGAGCACACACAAAGACAACAACGCTGCTAACATTTACTCTGCATTAAGGTAAAGTCATTGGTGTCTCATTTTTTTAAAATGGGGTCATTTCAAGTGTATTGTATCCAACTATTTTCAGCCTAAAACTATTTGTCAAACTGTACATTTTTTATTTCATCAACAGTAATCTCAAATAAAGGGCCTGCACTTACAGCCTCACTAAAACCGCCCCTCCTGCTGCCCCTTTAACATGCATTCTTCTCGGGCATCTGGGGATAGCTTAGGACCCTTACAGAGAGATGCATCACTGTAGGTCCTGCCCAAGTGGGGAGGGGAGGGCACAAAAAAAAAAAAAAAAAAAAAGGCCTGCTGGGTTCAACAACGTTGGAATTCTTTGATCACACATCCACCATTCTATTCTCTAATAACTAAATAAAGAAATTATCTAAATCATGACTTTAATTTTTACGTTGATTTGACAGAGAACTAACTGATTGACTGATTTACCATATCCACTTTTGCACAGTGTTAATTCCCATTTTTTAAATACTGAATCTGTTTGTCAGATCGCGTTGCATTAATTCATATAATTCTATCTATTAATATTTGCATCTATTTTTTTAAACCAGTGGATCTTTCAAAAGAAATAAAAATTCTGACAGTAATGTATCTGTAGCCATAAACACAGAAAGCATCATTGAATGATCCCATGCACTCTCAGACCTGCAGAGTCTGAGAGTGTGTGCGTGCGTGCGTGTGCGCGTGTGTGTGTGTGTGTGTGCGCATGTGTGGGTGTGTGTGTTTGTGTGTGTGTGTGTCATCGGCCTGGTCAGCCCCACTGCAGAGTGGTACAGTCATATCTGCACTAACAGAGAGGCCTTTGTCATTGCCTGCAGATGTGAAGCAGCCAAAACATTAACGATTTGTTTGTGCAAGCATTTGCAATACAGTATTCAATGACGGCACTCTGTCCAGATGACTGTGTCACCCTTCAAGATGGCTCTCTGTCTCTGGACGGGGATTTACAAAAGAGCTTGAGATGAACAGGAGGCTTTAATGGACGCTCATCCTGCAGCAGGCCAAAGACACATTCTATGGGGGGGGGGGGGGTTCTACCTGGGGGTCTTTGCTTCCGCTAAATTAAAATGGTCAGATTTTCATTTTCAAGTAAAAAAAAAAAAAAAATGTTTTTACACAACATCTGTAACAAACTGTAACATTTCCGCTGTCACAACTGCACGTCCGTGATTGTACTTTCTGAACAAAATCAGTGCATAAATCTCCTCAACAAAAACACACAAAATCATCTTAAGAAGAAACACTGATGATAAAATGTTCCTCTTCACTTCAAGGCTTTTTAGTTGTCCCTTCAATCCACCAAAATCTGCTGCTTTGTCTAATGTTAAAAGAGCCCTGTCAAGTTCTTCCACTCAATCAGGATATTACTTGTTTGTGTGTGTTTTTGGTGCCGAGGAGTGATTAGGACACGGCCATATTTGAGTGCCTTCTTGAAGACATCTTTGGCACAACTATGTGGGTGGTCCAGAGGCCTGCACCCAATGGTGAGAGGGGATTAAAACAAAAGCCAAACAAAGCCCCACTGCAGGGGAACCATGTTGTCACTGTCAGCGGGGATTTCCTCACTGTATTATATATTTTTTGCACCTCATAACTATGAACATTCCTGCCTCAAAGATTATGTTGTAGAGAAAGGAAAACATGTTTGAGAATTCAATAAAGACTTGGACAGTAAATGTGAATATTTCTGTAAAGAAAGCTTCATGAATGAAAACTGACAAACCACATTTGTGTTCAGTAAAAGCACGGCCAACGTGCCTTCCCTGAGGTGTCTCCTAAGAAATAGAAAATGAATTTTTCACCACCAATGATATTGGGAAAATGTACTTTTCTTGGTTGAAATTGATCCTGTACGTGTTCTCCCATGGCTGCAGAAAATGAACCTTTTGGACATTCCTCTAAATAGGAGTAAGCGCAGCTGTGCTCATAATGCCCACACATTCCACATGCACACCTTCAAAGACACTGGATGCAGAGGAGGCGGTGGCCAGATGAAAAGCCCATCGCTGTTCACACTTTCTAGGACACGAGTAAGCTGCGCTGCCAAGGTCAACGGCACACATGTTCTAATTGTACAAGGAGCTTGACATCTAGCGGCAGGGCCTGTCCGGCCGGGGCTAGACAAAGGTTAAGTCAGCAAGCTTTATAAAAGCACTCCTAAGCAGACCCCGTCCACTCCCCCCCGTCCAAACACACACATACAACCCCCCATGCCCACAGGGGGCAAGTGTCCGGAAGGCCTGAGGGGGAGATGATATGGCAGACAAGGGCTTGTTGGCACTTGGTTTTAGTTTTTCATCTTTTCAGGGATGCAGCACAATAAAGAGATCCTCACTGGGTTGCAGTGGACAGCAGAGTATGAGACATCCACACACAAGAAAAAGGAAAAAAAAGGTCAGATCAAATTTTGGGGGGAAAAAACAAAGACACAAAGGAGAAGTTTACACCCAAGCTCCCTAATCGTGTAGCTATTTTCTTGCTTGATGGCTATATTCACAACAAAAAAAAAGTGCTCTGGACAGTGTCCTTGAGCACAATTTGAACGCCATTCGAATGCTTCACTTGCTCCTTAAAACCAGCCCAACATAATATGGATTTTAAGTCCGAATCAAGCAGCGACCGACAATTGGAACTTTTGAATTCCTTCGACGTTATATGCAATGATTTGTCAAGGCCGGCAATCGATGGTGTCGTCAGGAGCTGCAGCACGGCAAGAGGCAGCGGAGAATCTGATCAGGCTGCAATGATACACCAACTGCCTTGACATTCGTGGCTCGTCTGTGAGGAAGCTTTGGATGAGACATGGTGTTATTGGGTTTATTTAAGTGTGTATGGGCTCACTGTGCTCGGCCAAAGGCTTGGGTTTGTTTCACTGCAACGTACGCCTGTCCTGAAAACAAGCGAGCCAGTATAGTGCTCCAACGAGGACAGGCAAGAAACATTCCACGGCCACTTCCAGTCCTGAGCACAATAGTGTAGATGCTATAGGTTACAACGCAGTATCTGTGTGTATTTTTCTTTTAAAGCTACACGTTCATGTAGGAAGGCGTAAAATGGAGAAAGGAGTGTATGTATTTTTCCTTATTCTGGAAACTATTTTCCGTATCACAAATTGCACTAATGATTTTTAAATGAAATTCAAAATCATCCAAATGTACGACAGAAAAGCCTTTCATTCCACGATGCTACAGGAGAGCAACCTGATGGACAGTGTCATATCTCTCACCAAAATCTGCCAAGGGTTTAAATCTCGACATTAAAACAGACACAATGTTTGTGTTCAAATGTGAATCGCTCCGAAAAAAATTACATAAAATCCACAGAGACAAAAGAGCCAAGAGTCATCAGTGTGATTCCCCAAAGCCCTCACACCAACATTTCCCCATGCAAAGAGAGCTGCTCCCCAGAGATTACATCACGCATTTCTATTGTAAAGAAGCCCTGCAAAGTGTGTGTGTATGTGTCACTGTGTGTGTGTGTGAGTGTGTGCGTGTGTGTGTGTGTGTGTGTGTGTGTGCGTGTGTTGGCCAACATGAGCCTAGATGGTAAGGTACAAATAATAGTAGTGACATGTTGGGGACACCTAGCTTTAAAAATAAATGCATATTTCACAGTAAAACACCTAGAAAAGTGATCATCTTAATCGTAAAAAAAAACTGCATTGTTATTGGTGTTTGTTTAAGTTATATAAAATAATTAAATTAATGTATTCTTAATATATAAAATAGGATTTTATTTTTTTATTATTTATTGGAATATTCTTTTATAAAATACAACAATTAAAAATACTGCAACTTAAAATAATTGCAAATTGAAAAAAAACAATCATGCACAGCAGTATTTTTGCAACATAAAGTAAGAACAATAATATTCCTATAATTCCACCCCCTTGCTCAAGATGTGACTTTAGCTCTGTAATGATCGTTTTATTGCGCAAAAAGGCTGAGGACAGAATAAAAGATGAATGAGCCTTTTTTTCTCTCTCTCCTCCACATGGCGAGGACGAGCCCTGTCAACCGATGTTGTCGACATTGTGAGCAAAAGGGAACAAATCAAGTGTGCTAAATTTATGTGAGGGGGGTAAACAAAAACATTTCCATAACAAAACGAGGCTTCGACCTGCAACAGAATCCGCATTTTGCTCCTGGGAGAGCCAGACAGGCGCTGAGGGACAAAAGGCACTAATGCAAAAATAAAATAAAAATATTTTTTAACGGTTTTACATTTTATTTTTATTTTATATAATGAAAAAATAGACATTGTTAAACGATTCGCTTCCGCAAAATTAAGCATTTTACAGCTGTAAGAGAATGTCAAATATTTTCAACTTCTCAAATTGTGTGTATGCGTTTGTGCATAAGTTTTAGTGTGCGCGCATGCACATCCAAAGTCATCTGTTTAACATTTCAAAGACGTATTTAAGAACACAACGCCGATATTTGACATATAGTTCAGTATTAAATTAATTCTATTTTGAAAACAGGTCTTTCAAATTTTTTTAAAAAGGCCTCCAGCATGTATTATAAATGCTGTAAAGTGTTTCAAATGAAAATGTGCATTTGTTACATTCATCTTAAAAGTCACCTATCAGCCAGCAGCCGATACTGCCATGCAGCGAGATGCAGCTTAAACTGATGTTTGGGGATAAAACTAACACAACTTCTTAAACTGGAATCCCACACTTCCGTGTCCATTGAGGAGATATTTCTGACTGAATAACTGTGATGGCAAAAGGATCTCATCTATGTGCAGGAAATAAATCCTGTCGGCGATCCGATCCAAATAAATCCAAACTATAGATTTCATTTATGGTCGAACTTAAAGAAGTTTAAAAGCTCCCAAAAACAGAGTGAAATGAAAACACAACAATAGTGTAAAGCAGAGCTGTAGGGGGGAGGGGGTTTGGGGAGGGGGGGAAGTTGTCTATTTTGAAAGAAGAGACCTCAGCTGGTCAGATCCACTCACCGTGCTCGGAGATCACACCGGCTATTGCGGGATCCTCGTCCGACTTGAGGTGCTGCGGCTTGGCTTGCTTGCGTCGGGACATGCTGCTGGCGTCAATGCTGGCGATGCTGCTGCTGCTTTTGCGCTCCGTGATGCCTCTGCGTTTTGCAGATACATCAGCGGAGAGCGAATGAATCAACGCGCACACACACACACACAAAAAAAAAAGTTCGCAAATAGTCTGGTGTAGCGGAGAGAGGAGGGGGACGCAAAAAAGGAAAAATCAGAAATTAGCCGGTGCTGCTGCCGCCGCTGCTGTTGCTGTGCGTTGGATTGCGCATGTCGGTATAATAATTACGATAGTGAATAATGCCTCGCGATTAATGGCACCGTGTGAAGGTGGGGAGGATTGGCTGGAGTCCAGCGGACGCGCATTGGATATGGTAATGAGGGACGGGCTAAGCAATTAGCCGCTTCACTCTCAGACTTTATCCGTCTCTTTTCTTTTTACTATCCAACCTCCCCCCAACAACACAGCACAACACACCAAATCTCTTGTTATGCCCAGCTCACGGGGGGGTCTTCAACGGGGAACGTCAGGCTCCTTTTTCCCCAACCTCCTTTCACGAAGCGCACTGACTCACAAGTGCTGAGGATTCACCGCTGCGTTTCTTCTCCAAGTATCTCTCATCTTCATCACTCTGACCTTTATGATCCCACTGTTACCTTCAGAAAGCGTCTTTTCATAAAGTGTCTCGAGAGCTTGGCTCAGTTCTCTCTCTCTCTCGGTAACTTTTTTTTTCTTTCTCTACACGCACCTCCTTCTGTATTGGACTCGAATGAAGCACACAGTCTCAGGTCTTTAAAGTTTTCTCTTGATGGACATGTTTCCGGTAAAGTAGCTGCGGGTTGACTCGGTACACGGACATCGATGACCGGAAAGTCGAATAAAGTTCTTGACACTAACAAATAAATTGTTAGCAGGGTTCTTTTTTACTTCTTTCCAATGGCGCAGCTCCGCTCTCCAAACTTTGACGCGCGTCTTCCGAGAAAGCGGATTAGCAAACAGTCCTCTTCTCAACAACAACAATGTGATCACACACTCATTTGTCCCACAGAGGAGAAGTCTCTTCGGTGTTTCTGATCGCGATGAAGTTCCCCTCGTCCTCCTCCTCCTCTCGCCGTGTTTTACCTCCCGGTTGCGCCTTCGCCTCGGTGCGCTCTCCAAAAAAAAAATAAAAGTGTATTTCTTTCTGGATATCTGATGGCCAATTACTCAAACGCCGCAGGTTTTCCAAATTAAAGCATCACTCAGTGGCTTCCCTTCTGTAGGCTCGCGGGCTCATATGGAAGCCAACTTTGAAGTTATCTTCTGGCAGACCACTCGCGCTATCGGTCTCTCGGTGTCGTGCATGGCTCCGTATGTGTAGGGGACTGCGCTGTGTGTGAGAGTTAACCCCCAAGCAGAGGTTCAGCCCATTGCTTTCAGCCACCACTAGGATGTACCACCACGTTACTGTTCAATGGATCGTCCTCAGACTCCAGTGTGAACACCCAGATTTGACCTCCCATCATATAATATCTCACACCAGCCGCTGCCAGTAAGGGATAGACTGTTATAATAATCTCGCAGAATTATTATTTTTTTCTGTTATGACAGCGGAGATTTTGTGGCTCCACGGTAGGCTTTCCGTCACAACTTCCATACCTTTATATTCACTTTATTTCTAATGTATGCAACGTTTTACGCACGGTGGCCACCACTGAAAATGTAGTTTGTCCTTTGCTGGCAGTAATTACATCCTAGTGATTTACTGTGTAAAATAAATAATAAATAAAATAAAAAGATGTATATTATATTGTATTAATAATTGTTGCGTCTTATAAGACTGCATGTCTTATTTAAAATATTCTATGAACGTGATATATATTCATACTGAAGGCATTTTGTTTACTCTCTCTTCTTGCTTAAAATGCAAAAGATGTGAAAAGGACAAACGATGGTGTGTGCATTGATGTCAGCTCATCGTGATTCTGAATAAACACATTAACCCTTCACATTGCCATTTTCTATTTGAAAACCTCCGGATGCATGGGGTCACATTAATGGGAAGGGGATTGAAGGGATTAAGATATGCGAGGCCAACTGGCATGTAAATAAAACGGGAACACGTGCACAATTGTTATTGATAGGATACAGGAATAGGATTTATGAACAACGTCAAGTTATTCCTAATTTTGTTTAGCACTACAAAAGACATAATTTGTCACAAGATACGATTTTAAATGACATAACTTTTGGTTAATATGTTTTTTTTAAATATTATTCCATGTGTTTATTTAGTTGTTCCAAGCGTAAAACGTGCATTTCGAAATAAATTAGAAACAACGTTTACTGTAACGATGGATGAGCTTTTTTTCAGAAGAGGGGGCTCGGTTAGAGCTCCCCCCCTCCCTCTACCCCCCCACCCCTCTCCCTCTTGTCTGTTTGACTTGTCTATTCCCCTGTGTGCACCTCATATGAGAGACAAATCTGTTGACAACAAGGTCGTCCTGTGAACAAACTTTCTTTTTTCTCTCCTTCTCCTTCCATCACCCCCTTAGAAGTTATGTCCAAAAGGCTGTTATTATCTGGTATTAATAGATGCAGCCCCAGGAAGACAAAATCAGCTATTGATAATTGCAAGGAGTATACGGCAGCTACTGTATCGATCGGCGTGTCCTCCACTCCCCTGCTGCTGCGAGATAAGGAGACACACTCTTTAGAGCAATATAATTTCTTTTGACCTATCTGCTTGCTACAGACTTATGATGAATAGCCAGAGTGGCTGAAGTCCTTTATCACCAAAGTTACCCCCTTGATATAATATTGATTCTTTATAACTAGCTCGCCACACAAAAATCAAACTGTCCACTTGGCCATCATCATCATCAATATCATCACAAAGGCGGAGGAATGAAGATCCCTGCGCCTCTAAAAGGCGAGCCTTTACAATCTCCTCTCTGTAGGCCTAATCTTTATTTTGCTGATGATGAAAAGAGAGGGGAAACGAGGCAAGGTGCCATTTAAGACGAGATGCCATTTAATCCGGTATAGACACACATACAGAGAGAGAGGGGGGGGAGAGAGAGAGGAAGATCCAGTGTTGATTTTTCAGGATTGACAGAAAGGTTTTGTCTGATTTTGGACAACTGCAATTCTGCCTCCTCACAATCCCATAATGTTCTATGACAGTGGGTTGAAGAAGACGAAAAAAAAGGTCCACCCCCCAATGAAACTATTAAAATGACTATGCATTTGGGAAAGCTAAATAACTCCAAAAGAATAGCTCTTTAATCGCCTGCAGTGGAAAAGTAAAAATGCACGTTTGTTTTATGACGCAGCTGACACCGGATGCGCCCCAGAGGCATCTTTTAACCTTAAAGAACAGGCTGTTTTGCTGCATAGCTGGAGCCCCCATAGAGCCTATTTCAACGGGGCCACTCTCTCTATTCACCGGGAGAGGGGAGAGAGCTGCTGGTGGAAGAGAAATGCGGGAGGGTGGGGTGGTGAGGAGGGATGGAGGAAGGAGGGAGGGTGGGAGAGCAGAGGAGAAAACGTGTAATCACCCAAACAACCATTTTTTACCCATTTCACCCCCTCTGGATCTGTGTCGCAAGGTAAGAAAAAGGCTACTTGGCTTCTAATACTGGCCCTCTCTAGTCTGCATCATAAAGTGCACCGGCTGACTTCTGTAAGAACTCCTTTTCTTCTCTCTCTGCAGTCTGCCGTGAGCTTATCCGTCTTTCACTGCGGATACCGTGAAGGGAGGCCGGAGCGCGAGGAAGACACCGAGAGGTAAAGACGCACGTTTGAATTTATTACTTTATTGTCGATGATTGTAAAAAAAAACAAAAAAAAAAACAATAAAAATAAGCAGTATGCGCCGGCCTTCAAATTATCCATCAGATGTCTTTAAACACGATGGTGATATTTGATATACGTTGTTCAGATTGTAAAGCGTGTGATTAGACCGATGGAGTAGCGTCAGTGTCCAATCAGACGTCTTTGCGCCGCCGCAACTGGTGCCAAGACGCGTTTACACACACCGCAGGCTAATGTAGCAGCCTATGGCAGTCTATGGCATACTGCTGAGGCTTCTATCTGCACCAATCAGAGTCGACTTGTGATTTTTTTTTTCCTGCTATTGGATGATCATAATGACAGTAATCCCTGAAGACAAGTTACTATATATATTCCTAAAATATTCCTGTCAAATTGTAACTCATCATTTGGTTTATAGTGACTCTGTTATCAGAGATATTGCCATTGCTTCATCATATTTAACTTTCTAATACTAATGTATCTGAGGCAATCAATACTGCATTGTGTGAAATTTCTTTAGATCAATAAGCCACATTATTTGACTTTATTATGGGTTTTATGTGTTAAGCATCCTCAGTTCCAGTATATAAAACAAATATATATATATGTATATATATATATATATATATATATATATTCCTACAGACACTTGCTGTATATTGTGTCAACAGGACTTGATAGTGAGTTTGAAATTATCACATATATATTTATTTTGTGCTAATCTATCATTGTGATATTCCTATAATTATATTATTTCATGTAACTTGAGGTTTTATCCTATAATACACATCATCCATTTATGATTATGATGCCATATGATACTTGTTAGGGTAGTGACTTTAGTAGAGTGTGTTGTTTTTCATTATCTTGTGGTAGTTCAATTCAAAAATACTTTATTTGGTCCTGAGGGGGGCCTCAATTTGCAAATTGCACAGGACCTTACAGTAACACAGAATAATATTATTATTATACTACTATAATATTCTAAGAGTGACTTTGAGTTGTATCTTTTAATAAAGCATTATTTTACAATTTAGAATAGAGTCCTTGAGTTTTATTTTATTTTTTTTAAAGATTATGGGCGACTTCTTCGTGTTAGGTCGTATATTATAGGTCTTTTCATTAAAGGGTTGGTAAAACTATTCGGGAGGCGAGCCACTCTAAGTGTGTGTGTGTGTTGTATTATTAGACACTGTGCGAAACTTTAGCAGCTGGATGACATGAGCTATGAGAGTGTGTTTTTTTCTTTCCCGACATGTTCTCTAGCTTTGCTCTGCGCTACACGTCCATTAGTTGGATGTGTAAAACACACACACACGCGTGCACACACAATTTGATACATAATTGTGGACATCATGCATAAGTAATGACTATTGTAGCCGAGGCTCTATTAAGTGGCAACTGGCTGTGATCCTGCACTGAAAGTGGAGTGTTTTACTCTCACATTTATCACAGAGTCAGAGATTAGGAGTCATTTGAATCACGTGTGATCCGTGAACTGTTTTTTTTACATCGGTGAACTAGACCACACATTTTTCAGTTATCATATCATGACCTGCTTATCTCTTGCTTCAAATGAGGCCAGCTGAGATACAATGTGACAGGCGGCTCGTACCTGAGATGAGTAAAATGTGATCCGACTGCTCCAATCAGGCCTAATTGAAATGAATTGAATCAACCCATTTCTTCTGCTACTGTAATTAAATTAGTAGCCGGGGTGTAATTGGACATCGAGTTGGCACTCGAGAGGAGATGACAAAATGCTCATTGCTGCCACCAAAGGACTATGTGTCAAATTCAGTGTGAAAGGCAGCGCACCAAATGCTGGCTGACACGTTGACACGGCTGGCACTTCATGAGAAGTGTTCAACAAACAGAACCCTCTCATTATCTGCCAGACTGAAACACGGCCCAATATGGAGGGAAATATGTAAAGATTTACCTACGTGTGATCAACAAGATATGCAGTGAGGAAATAAGCACATTTACTGTCGATACAGCGCGTAAGCATTTTACTCCTATTGCTGCTTTTATAGTCCAGAATACTATTTTCCTGCGACCCTAAAAACTCCTAAGAGAATCCCAAAATACTGAAATTGTTTTAACGTTAGCAGCTCAGAGTGAAAATCTGAATGTAATAAGTAAAGAGTTAACAGATAAAAGACATTATAAACAGTTCAGGCAAATCAAATAAAAGTCTATCGCAGTCAGAAGTGACTAACACTGGTGGCTGATATCTGATATGCCAATAAACCCAGATACTTGCAGACCGATATATTGGCCTAACCCTCCTAGATACAGATATATGTAAGAACATTATTACATTTCGATGTCTGAATTGGAGGCCCGCTATCAAATATCTCACATATCAATTTGGCCCTCACAGGAAGGGAAGAGGTTTTTACTGCTCAAATAATGCCTTGGTCATCTTGCGGCTGTAATGCCATTTCCAAGAACAATGAGCAGAACAGGGCTAAAGTCGCACTGATGACACTTAATCTCATTGGAATTCCTTGTCAGGTTTGACCTTGGAAAGATATTAGCCACTCGACAAGTGACTGTGTGTGTCTGTGTGTATGGGAGGGGAGAGGTGCCTGTGTGTCTCTGTCGGCATGTGTGATTGCGGGTCGTGCACGTGTGCATGTCTTTGTGTGTGCCTTCTGAAGTAAACGCAGGTGAAATGTGCTTTAAGGCCTTTACACGCCGGGAGTGTGACGAATAAACCACACGAAAGTGCAAAAATACTGGCAACCAAACATATTCATACCGACAGCGGTGCACATTTTCCACAGTCGCAACTGTCAATAAAAGTCCTTTTTAGTGAAATGCTCTGAGTGAATTTGAGTTGTCTCTGGTAAACAGTAACGAAGTGTCTAGGGCTTTTATTGTGAAAGGTAAGAACGGAAGGAATGGATGTGGGATGCGCTGTGGGAAGGTTGAAAGGAGTGATAAAGTTCGGCGTCTTGGTTTGGACTATGGAGCCTCTGTGTTGCTGTTTTATAATCCTCAACTCACAACCCTTGGCTGCACTACTGTAGTGTACGTGTTGTCGTGACGTCCGTTCTGAACAACGTGATTGGTTGATGGCTTTATTTGCAGTGCCACATTTCTGAAAAATCAACCTTGTTCTGAAATAAAAATGACATCACCTTTCGCACTCAATACTCACGCTCTGTGTAAAAGTATTTCTGAGAAAAACAACTGTTGGATATTGTGATATTGATCACACGAAAACAAATAAATTATAATAAACGTACCTGGTGTGTAAAGGCCTCTCAAGCAATTTTAAATGTATAACTATACTGTTGTGGGACGCATGATGATCCCTTCTGTCAGTGTAACTGCGAGTGTGCATGGTGGTCTAGCACTTGTGATGTGTTGCTGGGAAGGGGGGGGGGGGGGGCTGTGCATGTGCATGAGAGCAGCCAGACCAGTGGGCTGCAGGGATCTGTGGCCCAGTGATATGTGTGCCACATTGTCTGTTCAATAGAGGCCTTTGCATTTTTAAACAGCATCAGTTACTTCATACTGTCGTTGTTTTGGCACCATTTGCCTTGCTTAATCCTGGTAAGTGCATATCTACACTGTCTTACTGACAGTGTAGAGGTGTGTGTGTGTATGTTTTTACGTGTGTGTGTGTGTGTGTGTGTGTGTGTCAAGAAGGGGCAAAGATGGTTGTGTTGCATCATGATTCAAAGCTGGAGAAAGTTAGCTTGCTGATAAAAGTACGGTCAGTGGAGGAAGAAGTATTCAGATCATCACTTACCTATTATACTTAAGTAAAAAAAAAGTAAAAGTCCTGTATGAAAAATCCTACTTCGTAAAAGTACAAGTATTAGCAGCAAGATGTAGTTAAAGTATTTAAGTAAAAGTACTGTCTCAGCCCCACTCACTATGTTATTATATGACTTCATTAGATCATTGTAACTGTTTTTGCTGCTGGCAGTGGAGCTAATTCAAACTACTTACAGGCATACCAGAAATATCTGAGGGGGCGTGAGATGATTGGGAGAAGAAGAATGGGAGAGGAAATAAGTTATCTGAAAATTAGGCATCTGAAATGTGACTACACACTGCTTTTTGACGGACGTCAAAAGCCAAAAAGGTTTGGGGTTTAGTCTTTAACAATGTGTTGTAATATTAAACATTGTGTCAAAAATTTGAATCTTAAAAGTAACTGGTAACTAAAGCTGTCAAATAAATGGAGCGGATTATGAAGTACAACATCTCACTCCACGATGTAATGCATTAGAAGTATAAAGAAACAGAAAATGGAAATATTCAAGTGAAGTACAAGCACCTCATGATTGTACTTCAAGTGAAGTACTTGAGTAAATGTACTGAGTTACTTTCCACCACTGTATACGGTTACACTCACCGTTTTCATGGCCTTTGCACGTGAGTGTGCTTGATGCCATCTAAAACAAGAGAGTAGGCAGGAAACAAAAGACGAACACAATAATGTTCACAAGGTTCCTCACATATTTAAAGCCAGAGACGTTTTGCCAAGTGCAGCATCTCGCTAAATTCCGAAAATTTTTGTTTCTTCATTTGCTATTTAAATGGCTGCTTCTTTTCAGTCAACACTATCTCCCAAAGCATCAGTTTGATCTCGCTGTTCCCACCACAAAGACGCATACAATGTGAACAACGTGAGGTCGATCGCGAAAGGCCTGCGAGTTTTAAGAGCACCAATTACAGTTAAAGTGATACTTTTATATATATATATATATATACATATACTTTGATTTTATATATATATATATATATATATATATACTTTGATTACGTTTTTTTTGTCTGAAGCTTAGGTGGTGTAAAAAAAAAAAATCTGCATTGTTTTGCCCATTAATGAAACTAAAAAAGGCCATTTCTGTCTTAAAAATAGGTAACCAGGTTGTGCATGATCATGTTTCGTAGGCTTGGAATTATTGTTTTTTGACTCAATAAGGAAAGCTAAATGGCAAAAAAAAACGTGCGTAATATGAAAGTTAATCACATAGTAATAAATGCTGAGAAAAGAAAATGGACAGATTTTCAGAATGAACCGAAATGATGGACCAAAGGACAATTTTCGGATTCTTATAGATACCTGTATTCAATATGACGAAAAAAACACAGCAATACCTTTGTGTGCTCATGTGTGAAGCATTGCCACGATAAAGTGAAGCTATTGCTAGAACAAACAAAGCTTTTAAAGATAGAGAAACAAAGGTCTTTATTGCTGTGGGAGAGAGTTAGTTTTGGCTATACACAGATTTGTCATTCCTCCATCTACAGTTGTGGATGCACCGGCAGGTCTACAGTCCTTCAGCCTTTCTCTCTCCGTCTCCACGGAGAAATATTTGTGCGGTGAACCCTCCTCCGTATAGTTTTTATGCTCTTCCCTCTTTGTCCCTACACTGACTTATTTATGGTATCCCGCTAATGAGCTATACGGTCTTTTGTAGTGGGAGACGGCATGTGTAAACATTTAGATTTATTTTCCCTCAAGTACACGGCAAGATCCACCAAATTAAAAGGCACAAAGTGAAATGAAATCACGGAGCAACCAAATACCTGATCAAATACAAGGTTACCCATGCAGTGTTTTGTGTTTTGTCGTGTTAATGCCCTATGTTGCTATCAGTCTGCCGTGTGTTTTGGTGGACTGCCAGCCAGTGGAGGAAGAGCACCTATTTTGTGGAGAGGTAATTGCTACACAGTAGCCTCTGATTGCCAGGATCTTTCACTGGGAACGGCCCCGGCTCCCTTTTCACTCGCGCCGACAGCCTGATTACAAATCATCTTATTGATTTGATGAGTGCAAGATGTTTGCTAATAACTGTTCTCATACCATCTGTTAATCTTTGTTGTGATTAAAGAGGTAATCCCAATAGCCATTATTCCCAATGACAAGAGCGGGGATCGTTCTCTTACACAAGCTTACAGGCCTCACAGGCCAGGGGGAGGGGGAAGGGGGAGGGGGGGGGTCTCGAGGGGGTGCAGTACCAAGGATATCAGTGATCTCCGAATGCAATTGAGAAATCTGCTCCACGTTCCACATAACAAACGCGATACAAAAAAAAAAAGAAGAAAAGAATTACACCCCTCGCTAAAAATCCATTACCTCGTATAATCACGCAAAATGATTTTTCTTAAATATGATAATAAATCACTGGCTGAATCAATAGCCTGCAGACCAACTGCTATGCCCTGATAACGTATCAATCAATATTTAGTATTTAGATTTTTAATTAATACCTCGGTGAGTCTTGGAGCTTGTTAACACTGAGAGAAATATAATCTGTGATAAAAATGGGCCCAAGTAAAGAAAATGATAAAAAAGCAAACGCGGCCCTGTTTGCATTCCACAGTTGCTCCTCATATCTGTCATTGATCAGTCAATTGCTTAGTTGTGATTAAGAACCCTTCAAAATCAAGCTTGGTGTGTGCGTACGTGTGTGTGTGTGTGTGTGTGTGTGTGTGTGTGTGTGTGTGTCTGTGTGTGTGTGTGTGATGCGTGCGTGCGTTTACGTAGCAATGTGCTCATCGATCATTCTTTGTAGGGATGAGCTTCAGAAGCACCTGCTGCAAACGCTGCACACAGAAGATCACACACTAACATCATGTGTTGGATGACAAGTACGAAATATTACAGCAAAACAAAGCTTTGGAATAAATCATATTGTCACACAATATGCTGCGCAGGCAGTTTTTCTTCATCCTGAATGTAGAAATCCTGATCTTCACACTCGTGCATGGTAACAGGTTTCTTTCATACACTGTTGCTTGGCTTCAGGGGGGTTTACGGCTGATTCTACTCCGCAGCATACAGTAAAGACCTGCAATTAATTGGCTGCTGTGCAACTCTGACAGAAACACTTAGGCAAATAGTTTCAGAGTGATGCATTGAAGTCATTGCATCTCGAATATGCACGCGATAGTTCCTCTGTAATCTTTCTTAAGGTTTTACGTGTTAAACACAGGACTGCCAACTGTTTTTCAATTGGATTGCCTCGTGTCATTTGCAATTGGAATCCTTTTCCTTTATAAAGAGATTAAAATAGATAAATATAGAAACAGACAGGCTAACACAAGATTAATAAAAACAGATAGATAAACAGGATTATGTGTTAATCCGCCTTTGAACTAGTGCATTTGATTTGTAATCTGTTGACTTCCACCATTCCTGTCCAGTTTAAATAAACAAATGCATTTATAAACATTAAAAAAAAACACACATTACGTTTGAGCTTATATTCAGTATCTGAGACAAACATAATAATTGAAATATATTAATGATACATAGTAGGAGAAACAGTTTCAGTCAAAAGTTTGACCACAATATTCCCAAGGTATTAAACCAGGTAACCATAGTGCACGCAAGAATACATAAACGGGAGTCACTTGAAAAAGTAAAATGACTTTAACATTATTTTTGCATCTGAGGAAACCTCATCCCGTACTGTACTATCACTTTTCTTCATTAGCATTATGTCCCACCGTACACACCATTTTGCAGAGCAGAATGAGGGGACTGTGCAGGCTTTTGGCTGAAGGCCGCGCGGTAAGTCCCTGCTCCCTTTAAAGTCAAGCTGTGATGTGAGCTAACAGGACATGTGCGTGCTGTTCAGGGTTACGTCTGGATTTAAGTGTCCCAAGGCTGTCTGCTGTCAGTCCCGGGTCAACAGGATATAAGGCCACGGCGAGTTGCTGGCCCAAGCGGTTGGTGTTTTCTTCTGAGCTTGATCCCTGACACACATATCCACAGACGCATTGGCACAAACAGGAAGACACACACGTAATATACAGTGGAGGTCAGTCGAGGCGGCTTGGGTGACAGTTGGGGTTGTGCATGGCGTTAGCCCAGGTGACCTATATAAGTTATCACAACAAAGGAAAACACATTTTTAAAGATTAGTTAGCCAATGCAGTTCCCGTACAACAAAAATGCATTGTCAATTATGTCTAGAGGGAAACACATTTTCTCCCGGATTACGCTTGTTTGTGAGGCATCACAGATACGTTTCTAATCAAAGTCAGCCGAAGTCCACGTAAAAAAAGTTGGACTGGGTGGATGGATGGGTCAAACAAACACGGATCTTTCACACAGGAGACAGCTGTGAAACCAAAAAAGTAAACCATTAATTTATTTTAGTTTACGCATGCAATTTAAGTTGCGTAACAAACCTAAAATAAGCCAAACCCTGTTCTTTTGCTAAACCAAACCAAGTCATTTAATTTAATTTTGTTTCAATTTACAACGTTATCCACATGTTTAAAACTGTGACTGTAAAAATGTAAAATATGTTTCCCTCAATATGTCATTGACAAGGCAGTTTAGCTGTATGAGAACACATTTTTTTAGAAGCAGCCACCAACAATACAATGGAGATGTACTTATGTTAAATAAGTTAATTGTAGTGGGAATCATGTCAAATCCATCAAATAACATCATTATCTTGATATTAAAAGGAAGATAATGAAAAAAGGGATGGGAATGGGATGGAACTTTTTTTCCACTTACTACAGTACACAGCCATCAAATTGCAGTTGTCAGTGTTGCTGGCATATCAGTTTAGCTGTGTGGTAAAGCTCACACACTGAGACTGGGCTGGATTGGCCAATCCTTATTAATCCCTTCTTACTGCTAGGTGGACAAGGTGCCAAGGGGGGCCCAGTCCAGGGCGGGCATGGGGTGTGTGTTAGCAGAATGAGTCTAGTGGCTGCTGGCATTACTGTAATTGAATTAGTGTTTGTGTGGTCGGCAACACTTCTAACAGTGCAGGTGAAGGCATGTGTTGCAGTGCATTAGCTCTTAGGATCTTTCAACTTGACTTCTGGGCAGCATGCAAAAGCATTCGAACATTCACAAATGACTGACTGTATAGAATTAAATGATACCATTATTAGTAGCATGGTTAACATTGACAAATGACGTTACGTTTCCATAAACAAAAAGAAACAACTAAATTTGCGGAAAAAAACTCCTTAAACGCACAATTTAGTTTTTGAAGTGGTTTTGACCTTTTTTTGGAATAGTTGATGCGCAAATAATACATTATGCTCAGCCACATGGTGAAATAACTGCTTATTTTCACCTCAAATGACATTAGGATTTGAAAAATACCAAAATTGCTATTACAGTTTTACCTCCATAGCGAACTTTTAACTCATATACTGTAACTGATCAGCTGTTTCTTATATATTATATTATATTATATTCTCATTATGGCCCTTGCTGCATGCATTAGAATAATTGCATTAAATTGTCTTCGTCTCCGGAAAGCATAAAACATGACCAATACTAGCTGACGTGAAAAAACTATTAAAACGTTCCCAATTGAAACAAATTCCTGAAGATCTCTCTCCATTTTTACCTCATAAAAGATGGGCAAGAAAAATTGTTCTGTTTCTGATTCGCAACCTGTACTTGTTCTACTCTGTTTGCTCCCCGGATGGTCCCATTTATGGTCCCATTTCCAGAGTTGGGAAGACGTTCTTCCGACTTCGTGTTTGTGACCTTTAAGTCGTAAAGTGGAAACAACATGGACGCTACAAAGAAGATGTGTTGTACTTTATTGCTCAGAGCGTTTAAACAACAGGTTGATAGCTGTTTCTGAGTTGTTGTTCCAAAAAAAAAAAAAAAACATAACCTCCTTGGCGGAGGTAATAATAATTAACACCTGACTATGCAGTTCCCCTCAGCTCTACAGTAAGCTTGTTCAGTTTAACTTATTGTTTTTGGTTTTTCTGGCCCATTACTGTACTGCTTGATGGAGTCTCACTTATGTCATTGACATCGTTTCCAACTAGCTGTTGAATGCAGTGGAGCATTTAGCAACTAAAGAGACATATATTATAATATTAATATAATTGAACTCCAGGATTTTCACACTTGCGTCATGTATTTTAAATATGAAAACTAGAAAAAAAAAATCAGATTAATAAATAATGTAACATTTTTACATCAATGTTATGCAAATGTGAAAAATCTAAACAAGAAAAAAAAACAGCATAACATGGAAAATAATGTGAAACGGTAAGATTGAAACAAAGTTCAAGGAGAGAATGAAGACGGTGGGTGGAGGAGGGTGACGGACAGTTGTGGAGACAGGGTTGTTAGTTTATGTAGGCTGTGGGCTGAGTCGACTGGAAAATTTTGATCACTTTAATTTACTATATCCAGCGTTGCTTCTCTCCCTGTCCAGCACTTTTATCAAGCCCTGTGAGCCCGTATTGATTTTTTTATTTTCTGCCCAGGATAAGAAGACAGAGAGTTAGGGAGCTCTGGTGAATGGAGAACTTTCCTCAGATTGCTGCTATTCTCCAGCTTATTGCATCCTGTCGTTTGTAGTTTCAGATGATGTCCAGTACGCCACGGCTGCTCCAGCCAATAAACAAGGTGACTAACAATGGAAGAGGGCCAGGAATGAAGAGAGGGAGACAAGCTAACCACCACACCACACACAGATAGAAACAAGGGGGGGTTATAGCTAGAAGTTGCTTTTGTTTACGGCTACATTGCCACTACATGTCCTTTAGTGTGGGTTAAGAGCTGCTTTGACTTGTTTCTATTTAATAAATATAACATTTGAAATTCAAATATCAAGGGACGTATTGAGGGATAAAGCCCACTAAACATTTTGTTGAATTTGTGGAAAAAAGTTAATTTAATCATCAAGCTAAATAAAATAATATGTGGAAATTGTCCTCTGAGGGAAGTGATGATGCATACTAGTGCTTTTCTGGAAATATTTTTGATTTTGTTTGCGCTTCTGATGATTTGGAGGCAAAACTGTAATCGTCCAACTTTTAATTTACAAGAAATACAATAGGAATTTCAGTATTTTCCCCCCTTTTCTCTACCGTTCAATTTTAAATCATGATGTCATTTGAGGTGAAAATAAGCAGTTATTTGACCATTCAGCAGAGCATAATGTATCATTTGCTTTCATAGAATCCCATAATATGCTTTCATAGAGTTACCATGGTGGAATTGAGATATTAAGTTATTCTGGGACTAAAGGCAAGAATACTATTTACCATTTTTTTGTATATTCTTGCTACTGGTTCATGTGTGTCTCCCTGAGCAAAATTAATTATCACCTTTGCCCCAAAGAGAATGCAATTAAAAAGTAGAGGTAATGGTTTTTTCTTCAAAATGAAATGGGACGATGGTTTTGTCCCCAACTCATTGCTTTTTGATAATGTGTGTATCGGACCAATTGTTGTACTTTTCTATAAATCTTTTTACTTCTTTTTTTTTCTTTTTTTTTTTCTTTCTTGTGGCTGTGTATTTGCATTTCCGAATGTTGGGACAAGAGGATGAGTGCGTGTGTGTGTGTGTGTGGGTGTGTGTGTATGTGTGTGTGTGTGTGTGTGTTTGAGAGAGAGGGGGTTGGGGGGGAGACAGAGAGAGATTAGTGACAGTCTGATAAAAGATGTCTCCAAAACCCTAATTAAAATTGAATACCCCTGCAAATGCAAAGCAACACGCAATCTCCAGGTATTTCATTTAGAGCAACTATCTCAGTGCGAGGCTCTTTTTTATGTCTTTTTTCATTGCACACAAATAGCTATCCCCCTTTCGTTTTATTTTTCACACTTCCACATCTGCCACTATCTTTGTCAAACATCGCGTTTGCCCTTCTCTCCCTCCCTTGATGTCAGACACAATGACAAAATAAAATCAAACTGAGTAACCCTGTAGTGCGTTCCCTTTTTTCTCTCTCTCTCTCTCTCCCCAAAACACCTCCAAGGATCAGCTCATTAAACTGCAGAAAAAAAAAAAAAAAAGAGCTTCTAACGCAACAGTGAGCACAGCGTCAAGCTCTTTGTATTTTTATAACACAAACATGCTCAACAATTAAGAACAAACTTAACTTTTTTTTTTTTTTAAACAAACGCTGACATTGGTAATACTTTAATATTATAAAAGTATCAAGGATCAAGGATCCAATATCAGGATTTTTATGATGACTTTTAAAAATTATTTCTGTTCACGTATTCGTATCCGTCCTTCTCTTATTACAACTAAGGGTTATTATAGGAAACCTTTTTGCCATTCCTCATACCGGATCTTGATCTAAAATTGTGTGTTCACACTTTCTAATTCCTCGTCACGTTGTATCATTAAAACCGGGGCTAATCCTCTGTCCTTGGTCTTCAAATATCTCCCGTAGCTTTGTGAGTAAAACGAGAAGAGTGATTGCACTGTACAGCGGAAAAGCGCTTTTCAGAGCTGACCTGTGTTGTGGCTGCAGCAGCACTTTCACTTCCTACTGTCTGGACTGAGACTGCCGGCCATGTGATCCCACTTTAGAGGAATCCACACACACACACACACACACACACACACACACACACACAGACACACACACACACACACACACACACACACACACACACACTTGTCACTGCTATCAGCAACTGGTGGTCTAAGGTTTACACAAATCAGTTCCTACTCTGAACATACCGAGCTCATATTACTGTAACTATCTGATATCAACTAGTCATTTCATTCTAATATAAGTTTGTCTTAAATTTGATATTTTTTCCACATTTTTGTATCGAACAGTTTAATTTCCTATTCTTGGTTTCAGTCGAGCATTTTAGTGACGCTTTAACTTTGGCTTTTTGATTTAGATTTTTAATACAGCTAGTTGCTGTCCAATGCACCACTGGTAAACCGGTTCATAGGAAAATGAAATCATGTGATAGAAAAAGGTTGAATTCCTGCACACTGTCACCACTGAGTTTATTAAAGGCACAGCGTTTTGGTTGTGAGGCTTGTCAGGCATCACAGTCACAATATGAAACTTACTACGCACTACGGTCACGGTGGCTTGCAACAACCAATCGAAAGGAGAGCCAATCCTCACACACAACTAACACATTGGTCATTTATAGCAATATGTACAAATCCTCAAACCAAGGCTGAATGTACAGGGTGGTCTTCTACAAGTTGCCCACTGTAGTGCATCTGGCAGGATTTTGACTTGCATGATGGTGGGTAGTTTTAATGAGGGGGTCGAAGGCACCAGGGAGCTCATACTTTCAGGACTAGTTAACGGAAACTTGTAAAGTAGGTTCTTTTGGGCAGTAGTGAGTTCAACAAATATATAGGAAAATGAGGATTGCATATCTAAGTTTAGATAATGGGGATTGACCCCATAGGAATGTTTTACCTGGAAGATTCTAATATTACTAAATACGTAAAAGACATTATTTCTAAAGGATTTTTATCATTTCTTTTTTTTTATTCTTTTTTTTTCCACTTGATTATTTTCTTTAAAAATATCAGTCATTTATTTTCATAATTTGTATTTTATTTGTCTTCTTCAAACAGTTAGGTGTTGCTTAATTATTCATGTTTATCTGTACCTACTTAACATTTTCATAAAATATAAACCATAAAGAAAATATGTAAAACTTCATAGAATACAAATGAAAATAGAAAACACAACTAAAGATTAACTCAGCAACCAAAAACAAGAGATGAATAAGAGAAGTTAAAATAGGATAGAAAATAACTAGTCCAAGTCTCATCCCATGAAGTACTTTGTCATGAAAAACTGGTGAATATTAGCTGAAAAATTGTAAAAAAAAAAACAAATCGTCTGTTGGCAGTGTGCAAAAAGAGAGAAAGAAAGAAAGAAAAAAGGCAGTAGCTGTGGCTGTTGAAAACCCATCCTGCCTGAACGTTACTCACACCTACAATCATTTTTACATGGCTGCCTGCAGAAAATGCAGAGGAAATTGCTCCGGCTTAAGCTACCGTTTAGTCATAAGGATATGGTCAATTTGGTACCCTGCCAAAGCCATGCCACTGAGTCATTTTACTGTATGTATTTTGTGTCCTCCATTCCCAGAACACCAGTTGAATCATACAGCAAATAAATAATCCCCCAGCGCGGAGAGTTAAAGGAGGTGAGCAATAAACATGTGTCTCAAGCATGTGTTTGCTTTGCTTTAACTACACACAAGTGCCTCTCCTCCCCAAGATTATTATTAACTTTGCAGATGATATCTTGTCATGGTAACTATTGATTCCCGTCATCGTTTGTGTAATAACGAGGACCGTGGCTTGACAATTTTGCTATATCGGCGAGGAGTGACAGGCCCGTGTGTTAAAGACATGTTTACTTCACTCTGGGATCGATAAACGCTGTGAGCCGGCATGAAAAAAAAGCATAGGCCCTTGCCAGCGTTATCGATGCACAATGTATCACATTATGAAATATATGTAGGAGGAAGCTGCCCACAAGATTAAGGAGTCCTCGTAGATCGATGAAGAGCATGAGCATTAATATAGTGTCTGCTACTTCCCTCCCCCGGACACCCCAGGTTATTTTTGCTCTCGGGCTGATGCACATAGACGTGCTTTTGCGTGCACTGGGAGAATTAGATTTGCCTGTTGGTGTTACAATCCAATATCTATCATTGAAAGGATTCTTTTTCACTCCTATAGCCAAAGGTCTCTCATTTTAGGCTCGGGCAGAGACCGTCACCACCGCGGCAGTGAGAATTGCATTCCTTTTGAGATTTTAAACTTATTAACATGTTAGAAAATATCTACTTCTCGTTCGGGGCGACGGTGTGTGTGTGTGTGACAGCAATCTTGACCTTGAGACTGAGGGTGAAAAAAAGACTCTGTAGCTGCTTCATGTTGTCGGGAAATGTTCCTTCTCCAAGTGATTCCGCCATTTAATCCCATGCTGAAATTTAGCTGTCTTCATTTAGCGCCTAATTTTAACCCTTGCTTGTTTCATGTTCTTCAGATTCCGGAGACCAAAAAAAAATGATAAACCTCTTCTTTTTTTTTATACGCTTCCCGTATTTCAAACTTAAATTTGTTTTTTTGCACTACATTCGTAGGACTGCATGGTAATCATTTTGACCACATCCAGTTGACCTCATATATAAACTCAACCTCATTTCCCACGATGCATGTCAGGCCTATACGAGCTTCTCATCTGAATATATCCCCACTGTGGAGGACAACAGAGGCGTGTTGTCATCCAGCTGACCCTTGAAGTGGCCAGATGAAGGGCAGGGAGGAGGAGGGGTGAAGGGTGGAAAGGAAAACTTGGGCCAAGGTCAAGAAAGCTAATTTGTTTCCTGCGTCCCCTGCCGTCCCTGAGAGGCAGACCACACACTGCCCATGCAAGAGGGGCTTTCATGTGGTTAGGGGTGAATAGCATGGTGCTGAGCTCATCAGCTACTGGGTCCTATATCACGTAGGCGGCAAACATATACACGTCATTGTGTCTGTCTTCTTCTTGAGAATATTAAGAAAACAAATCTAGTGTAACACATTTATGCAAAAAGAACATAATTTGAAAAAAAAAAAGCTTTTTAGGACTATTTTTTAGGGAAAGTAGATCCACACACTTGATTTATTTATTTTTTTGGTTGTTGTTTTTTAATTCATTTGAATAATAATTTATCTAATATTAAATTAAGAAAACACAGCGTACTGATATGACAACTTGTACCAATGTTGAAAACATGTTTAATTCAGATGCTTTATAAGTGAAAGTGACAATATTGCGATGTTAAAATACTCCGTTACAAGTAAAAGTGCTGCATTCAAAATAGGAAATCTTATGTATTTCTCTGTAATATTCATGACTAAATAAACAACTTTATATACTATATAAGAAACATCTTTGAAAAAAAATTTGTATTAGAAAGAATAAGTATTATTTATTAAAAATGAAACCCTCAAAAGCAGGTCATCTGCTTTATTTGGACTGTGCAAATGTGGTTTGATCAGGTTTGATTGACAGCAACCAAACAACCCACAAAACTGTCACAAAATGTTATTAGATAGGTACACAACATCACCTGTTTCTAACAGAGCCGCGAACACTTTAGACGAGTAATGAGAGCATAAATAATAAAAAAAAAAAACTACAACAATACAGATATTTGTCATAAAGAAATTAAAAACATTAGCAGAAAATAGTGTTCCAATCATAGTACGAAGCTCATTAAAAATATTTTTTTTTCAGGGCCTTTAAGTACACACAGAGGTATTATCTGCAAAATATACTTAAAGTGCCAAAAGTAAAAAAACTCATCATGCAAGATGTCCCCTGTCATTATTAGATCAATTCACATTATGATATTATTACTGATGCAATCATATGTAAGCAGAATCTAAATGTTGTTGCTGGTCAAGTCTGAGCTAAGATATATATATATATATATAGATATATAAATACTACACTTTTGGTTAGTTTAGAATTTTTTTTTAGAACGATATCTTCTACTTATACTGCAACGTGAACATACTGTAAACATTTAATTGGAAAATTGAGATGAATTTTAAAGTAGATATAAACTGGTTTATGTCTTTAAATTGTTACTTATTTTTGTTGTGTTGTGTCAGACTTATTGTCAAGGAAACAGTCGAAATAAATGTTTATTAAATAATCTGCAAAGTAACTAGTTCTATAGCTGTCATCTAAATGTATAGTGGAGCAAAATGTCCAGTATTTGAGACTCTAAAACAGCAGGTTAAATAGACGTACGTGTGTGTGTGTGTGTGTGTGTGTGTGAGTGTGTGTACACATTCAAACTTTTTCCATTATAACGGTCTAGAAAGCCCTTTTTAGAATTATTATTATTACTCGTATCAACGTCACATTTTTTCGTATGACATTATTTGTGCCATGTTCAATGATTTGTAGATGATTTTAAAGTGGGCCACCCTCCTGCCTTCCTTCAAACGCTTCCTGGATTACATGACATGAAACTCTGTTTTGGCAGCTCAGTGCCGACTCCTTTTAACAGTCAAATTGAAAGAGGAAATGAATGTATTTGCCACCTCAAGGGCACACATGGTAGGTACCTCTGTGGAACCTGTAAAGCAGTGGTTAATCACTGTCTGCATAAAGCTGTAGCCTTCAGTGGGGAAAAGCCATCAGCCATGGAGAGAAAGAGCTTAAATTACCAGCGAGCTCTCAGGTTTAAAGGCCAGACTCTGTAAATTCATGGCTCATAAGTGTGTATATGACATGTATTTGTTGATGACTACTTTACATTGGCAAAACAAAATCATAATATTTGTCTTAAAAAAACAGCGTACATATAATCAGAGATACATTTGTGATGGATGAATATATAGATTAATGGACTCAAAGTTACCAAAGAGATCCCCCCCCACCCTCCCCGTTTTAATTAGCACCTGTGAGCTATTTCCCATTAACACCGTGCACATTAAAAAATCCCTCTGTTTTTTCTAATTAAGTAAAGTGGAAACAGATTAGATGGCTTCTTTGAACAAAGGTCAGTGATTGCACTTTGTCTCGCTCCTCTGTTTGTTTGTTTGGCCGACACGGAGAAGAGAGAACCTGCCACTTCTTCCCAGAATGTCACTTCACAATCACTGTTTGTTTTACGGAACAGCCTTTTCTTACCCCTCCGTCTCCGTCTCCATTTTTTTTTTTTACTTTTTTTTTTTTTTTTTTTTTTTTTTTGAGTTTTATTACACAACAAAATGCTTTTCTTTTTTTTTTTTTACTTTTTTTTTTTTTTTTTTTTTTAAGTATGAGATCAATAGATAAAGACAAGCTTCTCGCTACTGTCAGCATCGTCAGTTCTTTTTTTTCTTTTTTTTTATTCTTATAAAAAAAAAAAATAAAAAAACACAAAAGTATATTGTGCTCCACAGGTGGGGAACAGGGAAGGAGAGGATGATGTGATATAGATTTTTTCTGCTGATATGATTATAAAGCACGTGGAATGTCAGATTAAAGCCGGACTGATGAAAGATAGGCATCAATCAGCGGTGTCTCTGGAGAGGCTGCAAGGCATGACATGGTTGTCAAGAAGGAGGAATATGGTGACTCATCCCTCCCTAATCTCCCTTTCCTGACCAATTGATTGGACCTTCATATCCATTAGCCTGGCTTTCATAGCTGCTGTAATCAATGGCCAGACTACAGACATACTTCGAGACCAAACTTGTCTCTCAGACGGCAGAGCAGCTGTGATTCACACAGGTATGAACGACATTGTAATTTAATTCACTGCAAATGATTCCACCATCTCGTACATACGTACACAAAACCCTGGAGATCTGTTTTCTAATATGTCTATTTTGGGTCCATAATATGAAAATGTGTGAGATTCAACCCGGTTTTCCTGAGAAAGTACGTTTTGATTCTGCTCATTTGCCTTGTCAAATAGGTTTTGACAGGAACATCATTTTTTTGTCAGGTTTTTGTTTAGTGGTCTTTTTTTTTTTTTTTCTTTCCATTGAAGATAGTGCTACATTTTTGCACGTCACACACGTTTTGTGATGTACAAAGAGGTGGTGAGGGCTGACTCTGGAATGTGGGATACACATCATCAGTATGTGATACGTCTAGGGTACTTTGGTTAGAAAAATATAGTTGTTTTTGGTAAAATGATAATAAAGTAAATATGTCGGCTAATACATGTCTCGTACTTCAAGTCACTTATGATTTCTTTCAATATTTAACGGAGGGTTTTCCCCTAACTTTAACTAAGCTGTTGGTGCCTAAACGTAAGCAAAACATGTGAATGCAATGAACGGATGTCATATTGCAAAAGCAAGCTACTTCAAGCCTAAACACTTTGCAAAGCATGCGTTCATTAAAAGTCTTTCCTACTTATATCGATAAGAAACGTAATTATGGCGGCATTACATCTCTCCCAACAATTATTTGTTGTTGTACATTAGTTTTTAAATGTAATTTAAAGAGACAGGATCGTTAAGATTCCTTGTCCTACATGTACAGTTTCAGAATGTGACCTTTTTGGTATTTTGTTGTTTAAGTGTCTTGATGTGTATTGATTCATAACACATGTGTTCATCTCTTACATGTGGCATTCAGGGAAAACTATAAAACACATATTTTTCTTTTGAAATTTGTGTCCTGACATCATCCGTGTGGTGTTGTACGACGACATAGTAGGGCCATTGTAGGTTTGAAAAAATGACGTGGGAGGGGGCTAATATTCCGAGAAGAAACTCAGAATTTCCAAGATTAAAGTCGTAAATCTACGAGGAAAAAAAGTTGGATATTGTCTGAGATTAAAGTCTTAAACTTACGAGAAAAAAGTCATACATTTACGAGAAATTTTTTTTGGAAAAATAGTGTATTTTTTTCCCAAGAAACCACATAGCTTCATTTTGCAAGGTTGGATCAACTTCATCACACCACAGACGTCGCCGTTTACTGTGTGTTGTGTCTGCAGAGGATGACCTAATCAAATGTTACTTTGCAATCAGATTTAGCAATAAGGAAACACTTGTGATTTCAGCCCAGAAACATCATGTTATCATAAGAATCCGCGACTTTGAAGAGGCATTGGTGTAATTTTGGCCTATTCAGAAGAAAGCAACATAGTGATTTGGACGAGGTGATAGCTTTTGTACATCAGGAACTACAACACAATGGGTTTTGCGATGTTCCATACTGTTGCACCTCCTCACTCACGTGTGTGTGTGTGTGTCTGTGTGTGTGTGTGTATGTGTGTGTGTGGTATTCTCTGTTTACTGGCGCCGTCTGTGGTGTGAAGTTGATCCAACCTTGCAAAATGAAACGATGTGGTTCCCCAACAACAACAACAACAACAAAAAAAGTATCTTTATGAATTTATTTCTTGCAAATGTATGACTTTTTAATCTCTTTTTGCAGTAAATTTGGTATTTTTTTTCTCAGAAATGTACCACTTTAATCTCGGAAATTCTGATATATCACCCCCTAATTATTTTTATTTGTTTATCTACAATAGCCCTAATATGCTATCATAGTTGTTGTGTTGGTTTTTTTTTGCGTTGCATGTACAGTAGTCATTGTTCAAATTTGGCATCTGGTCATTAGTGTTAATATGGAAGAAGCCATATGGAAGCCACATAATTAACTTTTTTTTATTTTGATAAAGTCACATTCAATCCCAACGGGATGCCATAGAGTATGCATGAAATGTGATGAAAACAAGTAGAAAAAGATTTTCTTCTTTCTTATCATTGTGGCCTTTGTATTCCCATCTTTTTTTAATTTCATATTGGTATCAGGTACAATACAAACAAACATTCCTAAAAGTCCAATATGAGTAAAAATTCCCACTCCAGCATGTCAACCTGCAGTGTGAACACAGCCCCTGGTACAGTCTGCATAAAGAAAAACCTTCACTAACTCAGACATTTTGTGAACAGTAAGCAGTCAACTCCCCACTCATGATGCATCTCAGTAGGATTGTTATTGAGACACTGGCATGATTATCATCAACACACTATTTCAGCCTGAATGCCCTCCACAACACCTCTGTAAAAAAAACAAAAAAAAAAATCAGAGTTACGCATGAGAAGAAGCTGACAAAGGGAGCCAGACGGGTAGCAGAGAACGACAGAATTTAATAAAGTTCAACAAGGCAGAAAGGATTGCACAAGCAGTGAATGGCGATTCTGCTTTTTTCTCCTTTACAAATTTCTGCCTACTTAAACACTTTTACACCCCCTCCTTTTATCTGTGTCTGCATTCACAGAGCGAGAGGAATAGCTGGACACATAGGGAGACGCTCATTCCGTTTTTTATTTGAATGTTGACCAAGGATGGCCACCATCTGTGCAAACTGTCTGACTCTATGACTCTCCTGCATCTCCAGCCATAAACATCAGACTGCGCTTCACAGCTCAGATAATGCACACAAGGCAATTTATCTTCTTTGCTCCGTTTTGCCAACATTTAGGCTTTCATCTTATATTCTCTTAAATCGACACAAACAGAAGTAGTCTGTCATTTTCAGCTAACGGTGTTTGCATCATCTCACTCCCTCCCGTCACATTTACTGAGGCGTCTGGTGCTTTTTGTTTTTCTTATTCCTCGTCATAAAGAAAAACCTCTCCAGTCTTTCCAGAAACCCAGCCTACTGAAAAGCCTTCCACTAAGCTCAAACACTCAAGGGGAGTGGTGGAAATGGGGTAAATGACATTGTTTTCACTGATATGGATGCACGGCTCAAAAACAAAAGTGTTGGTTGAATGTTGTCATGTCAATAAGCCATCAGTCGCGCCGCTAACAATAAGTTAATGATTCCCCAGCAGTAATACATTTATGAATAGAGAAGTGTGTTCTTCAGCCCAGCGGGTGGGCCCATTAAAACAGAGCATGAACAAAATAATTGTGATTTGCAGATAAAATCCACTTTAGAATGGGATTCTGACTGAGGAATTGTTGAAAGAGCTGTAATTTTCCACTAAAACGTGACACACTCTCACAGGAGCCCTGCTAATCAACTTGAGTGTGTGTCTGTGTGTGTGAGTGTGTGTGTGTGTGTGTGTGCGTGTGTGCGCGTGCGTGTGTGTGTGTGTGCGCGCGTCTGTTTTGAAGTCTGCATCTTTGTAAGTACAAATTAAATAGAAACATTTAGTGAAATCTCTCAGTTTAAAATAAAATTTCGAGCTTTTTCCTTCTAAATTAATGTCTTTTTTTCAAGCCCTTAGTTGTAACACAACACTGATACAGCTAATCGTATGTATAGATGCTTTTGTTATTGCTAATTATTAATAATAAGAAGAAAATCCTCTTCTCCCTAACAAGTGTTTTGTTTTTGATTTCAAAAGACTCCAATCCAAAGAATGTTCATTGTAAATGCCTTTGAAAACTTTTTTTGAAAAAGACGTCCATTGACATCCACTAGATCACCGGTTTATCTTTACATTTTATTTTGAAAAACTGGCTACATTTACCCTTTGAGGCCTCTGAAATTCCACATTTTGACTTAACTAATCACAACTCATAGACATGCACCCTGTGACAAGGACACAGACATTGATTGGAATTTTAAAAGGCTACGCATGCAAAAAAAATGTAGGGAGCCACTGCCGTCGATGATGGGTCAAACAAAGTTTTTAGCCTTGGCTTAGGTGGAAAAGTTGATCTATCATTAAAAACAAAATGTGACAATTAAAACAGAATAAATCAGACGTGCATGAAGCATGGGACTTATTAGTCACGCAAGCTTCGCTCTTCTGGAGAGATCTGTGTGGAGCGATGAAGAGACTCGAACCTGTGAACCAACACAAATGTCATATTTCCATCACGTTTTCTACATTGTTTTCCAACGAAAAGTGCAGTCTCAATAATGTTTTGGAAAAGGTATTTTTGCAAGTTAAAATAAGTCAATGATCACTTTGGGTTAAACGCGGGATACGGGCAGTGGTTTCCCGGGTGAAAGTCCCGTGTTTGTTTGATCCATCCATCCATCCATCCCAACCTAAACGTATTTGTGCTGCCAAACAAAATGTAACCGGGAGAAAATGAGTTTCCATTGAAAGATACTTAACAATGTAGTTTTGTTGAATGGGAACGTAATTTTTAGGAGACCAGGATGTTTAATTACGTCATCTGGAAGTCTTCTTTGGCATTGGATTCATGGCACCCGACTGGAGAATTAGAGCCATAAGCATTTTATTTTGCATGTTTTCTAGAAATTCAGTAAAAAATTTGCTCTATGTTGGGATGGAAACCTGACTCGTGTCAGCTTTTCCCTTTCAAAGGGTTGTTGCATTAAAGACATGCAGATCATACATCTTTTGTTGCTGTGCTAATACTATGGTGCTAATACGGTATATAATAATTTTAGGTGACTTTGCCTTCCTTTTATCTGTATATGAGTTGATGGATGTCCGATTATTCAATAGCTAGCAAGACAAACAGATATTATCCAGAAAGAAGGCCAGTGTGATTGATATATGTCAATTTGCCAGAACTTGTATGCCTCTAAGTAGGCAGCTGAGTCTTTGAAATTGGGAGATAACCATTCTTTGGTGCTTTGGCCAAGTAATAAAATGTCTAGACATCAACTAACATGAATTTCCCTGAAGAATTAGAGCCATCAGAGCAAGGGTCCTGCCTCGTACCCTGGGGTGCAGTTGGAAATACAGTCTTTTAAATCAATGCTCACCTTTCCACTCTTCCTTTAATTGAACTTTGTTGCCTCTTGTCAAGACTTTTTGTCTATAAAAACAGCCAAGTCCTCTGCTGTAATGGAGGTAAATCAAACTTTTCAAACTGCTTCCTGTCATGGCATTTTTCATGTGAGTGTAAGTGGTACACCGGCTCCCAAAAGAATAGAAAAAGCAGTTTCTACATGAAGAAGCGAAGACATGTAAGGTGATTCAGAAATGGTACTTTTTATTAACTTTTTCTACTTTCAAGAATTGCCACTTTAGATGGAAGTCCGTGTAAAACGTCTCCATCTATCATGCTGCCGGTGTTTCCACAGTAGTGTTATTGACATAGTAAATTAAAGGAGGCACGCAGCAGGTAGCTGACAGTTCGGAGGCATCAACAGCAAACTTAGAATCGCAGCTCTGCCACAGTCGGTGGCTTTCTTTTTTCTTTTTTTAACGTACAGATTTTTCATTTCTGCCTCCACACTCTGTAATTCCCTTCTCCATTCTATTTTATGTACATCTAAAAAAAAGTATGCCCTTCTTTATTGGACGTATATGTCCTCCTATTTACCTGAAAGCATGCATTTGTTGGGAATAAATATTCAGTTTTATTGGGTATATAAAAGAAAAGAAATACGACTGCTCTTAATTTTTCTGAATTCACCACAGACTATTCAATTTATTTATTAATGCTTTTATTATGTTGAACCTGAGTATTATAGTAGATAAGGAAGTATATTACCAGTTTACACTATGTATTGATTTTTCTTGGTATGTCTTTGCCGTTTTTCTCCAAGTTGTTCCTTACTACTTGCCTGAAAAAAAACCAGTTGATGAATAAATGTGAACCTTTTGTTAGACATTTTGTAAGAAAAAATTAAACTTTATTGAACCCCGTGGGAAAAATGAGGTAAACAATTATTCTGCCCTTCTGCATGTCAATATTTCACCTTCCCGTGTCTTACGATAGCATTTCCCTGTAGAGAAAAGCCTCTAAGTCTTTCCATTTTTATAAAACTCTCCTCAGAACGTCTGCTCAGGAATACCATCTGTTTTAGTCTGTCCGTTTCTTTATGCGATTATTAAGAAGAATTACCAATGTCCAATCCAATACTGGTGCTCTTCTCTTCCAAGAGATAATGACTGAGATGTTGTGTCTGCAGGACGACACGAGGGCTTTCATTTCGATTGTGCTCCGAAACATTTTCAAAAAATATCTAAGGACAGAGAGAGAAGTGCGGTCTGTGTATACCGAAATATAGTATGAAAAGTGGAATAAAGACGTTAGCTGTTTATCAAATTATTATGCAACAGAGTATGCAGGATGTTGTTTTGTTTCCTGCTTGACACACGAGTGGAGACTGGAAATGCTTCAAGACTTTAACAGTTTTGAACTAGGGAGATGCATCAGTGAGAGACTTGGAAATAATGCTACTTTAATGTCAGCGCCTGGATCCTCCAACTGCCATGGCAGACTGCCCTGGTTACCATGGCTGTGTGGGGGTTTGAGGGCATTAATCATGAGGATTTAGGATTCTTTCTCTTTTATTTTCTTTTTTTTTTTCTTTTCAAAAAGACACAGAATCTCTCAGCTGATTTATGATGTTTAATATCTGTTTGTGTAGATCATGGGACCCTGAAAGGTAACTGTTTGTGAACGAGGGAAGATAGAAGTGAGCAGTCTCAGTCAGCAGACCGTGTTTCAGTAGAAACTGGAAAAGTTGTAAAGGATTTGATCTATGGCAGAGAAACAGAATTGTGTGTCCTTTAACTATGTCAAATCTCACAACACTTGGATTTTTATACATTGGCCTGAATTCTGCCCATGCGCTGGTCCATTTTGAGATGTTTGGGAATTTTTGCTTCCATAACATGTCTTCTTTTAGACTAGTAGAAAGAAAACATCCAAAAAACACATTAAGGGGTTTATTTTACAACACTTTGTCTATTTGTGTCTGTAGATGTATCTTAAACTCACCAAAGGTTAGCATTAGATAATGCCTCATTTGCATATTTAAATTAAAAAAAACATTGCCTTAATGTAAGTATTCAACTGGGGAAGTTTCATGCTGAAATCTATTAGTTCAAATACAGTACGTTTACCCTATCCACCTGTAGTGCCTTTCAAAAGTTTGTATTATCAAAATAAGTTTTTTCTCATAATCTGAGCCAGAAATATCCTCTTCAGTAGCGCTGAAATACACCAGACTTTCCAGTTTCATTCCTATATATATATTCTCAAGTTTTTAACGGAGTACATAACCTGGTTTATATAATATTTTATTATTATTATTATATTATTATAGTATTTTCTGAAAAAAGATATCCAAAATTCTCTCTGTAAAAACCTTTGACTCTAATAAGTCAAATAAATAAAAACAAGAATTTTAAACTGGGCTGTATCCAATGTTCAGATTTCTATTCTGGATAATTAACACATATTTAATAAGATATCGCCTCCTTTTGCATATTTAAACATACCATTTCAGAAAACCTGCAATACAAAAATGGAATGCCTTCATGTAAGTAATCTTGTATCTATTAGTTAACATTTCTATCCCATACACCTGTAGTTTCCCCCCATAAAAGGATTATGCTATAAGTGAATATTAATGTGTGAAAGGGGCCACAGGGCTGCAGGTTTTATAGCTTAATGAAGATTAAATGTTTTGTAAAAGCTTTGGCATCAAAAGGTATATTCATTTGCAACAATGGCCGTATTTGGCACGCAACCTGCCCCTTGTTAATTGTGCAATCTGGAAGTAGTAGATGATGTCTGATGCGGCTGCACCCAGTCTGTCTTGAGTAAATGGAGTTCTTTGTGTCCACACATTTTTACCTATGACAGACAGGCAGCTGATAAAAACAAGATCATGCATAAAGAAGTATCACTCTGTGCTACTTTTCAGTATTTTCTCCCTCTTCGTCTTTGGTCAGAGACAGCAGATTGATGACGCCGTGACAGAGTGACATTGCATTCTGGGAAGCCAGGACTATGGCCATAAATCCATGGCGATTCAGCTTTACAATGGCCTACTGTCCAGCCATCAGAGGGTAGGAGGTTGATACTGCATCACCCTAGTGAGCTGCTAGGGTACAACCATTATACTATCTTAAGGGGGGGAGGGAAAATTAAGACACCAGGGGTAATAGTCAGGCTGGTAATGAAGTATAAAAAACTAATAGGATGAACAAGAAGAAGGGGAGAGAGAAAAACCGTCTTTGGTGAGTGGAAATTTCCCACGCTCTTTTAGACGTTAAAGCACTATGATTCTTTTCAAGTAGATCTGTCAAATCAGAGCCTCAGCTGTATTAGAAAGCAAATAAAACACATGAACAAATAAACACTCCAAGTTTCTTATTGACCTTGGAGAACCAGCTGTGTTGTGAGTGCAGAAAACTTGGCTGCACCTCCACCCCCCTAATTCTGGTGAGTGTGTGTGTGTGTGTGTATGTGTGTGTGTGTGTGTGTGTGTGTGTGTGTGTGTGTGTGTGTGTGT
>CALSBV010012177.1:4622167-4648050 GCA_943590825.1 Bovichtus diacanthus
TGTGTGTGTGTGTGTGTGTGTGTGTGTGTGTGTGTGTGTGTGTGTGTCTGATGCGTGTATGAAGAATAGAATGGAGCTCTTGAGAGCAAGTGTGTGTTTTTGTTCAAACTGCATGTGTTTGTGTCAGCCCTTTTGTGTTTGCTTACAGGGAATGGCGGCAGCCAGGTGATTTCATTGGTTAAAAACACACTTCAAACTTATTGATAATTCCCAGAAGTCTCAGCTGGCCATTTTGCAGTCTTTGGATACAAGCTTGAGAGGTCAAACGTGTTATAGCTGTTCTCTCACTGGGCTGGATAAATAGTCACAATGTCTTATAATGATAAAACATTTTGGTGGCGATCAACCAAAAGTGAGCTTTAAGACAGAAGAAAGCTGTTATGGATACAGTATGGATAATAACTTACAGGGGTGGGTTGATATGTGCATGTACAGTATTTGCTAAGACTTTCATGTGACAGTAAAATAATGTTGTGTACAGTGTTTGTATTACACTGTAATATAAAAGCAATTTTTTTTTAGCTTTATTACAATGTTTATTTCATCATCTTACAGGGAGTTGTTTACTTTAGAGTCCATTACACATTGTTTGTACTTTTTATACAAGTTAAATTAATAAGAAACATAAAATACCTAAGAGACACAAAACTCCACCAAACAAAACAACAAAAAAAAAAAATGTAATAGAATAGAATATGGGGTAATGTAGGAGGCTCTATGGGCTTTGAGAATACCTGTTTATTGCAGATCTTGGGCTATAAATAATATTAATATATTTTTATTCCATTTTTTTCCTATGATCTCTGATTGTAAAAGTAAAATTGTCCATGTTCAAAATGTGTTCTATTGTTAATTACCATGAATTTAGTTTTGGTGTAATTGGCTGTTTCCATGTTCTTGTCACCTGCTTCATGGCCGTCACACGTAATATGTAATAGAATAGAATATAAAGAGAATTATTTCTGATGATTTTATCTTCACTGCTAAATTAATACCTCAAATATTTTCTGGGTTCAAAGAAAAAAACTGTAGTTTTAAGAGTTATTTTTAGCCCTTACCTGTCTGATTTAACTGTCATTGAGAAATAGTGTGTGTGGAGAGAAGCTTGTTCTAATCATGTAACAATAATCAGATTTTCAGAAAAAGCATAACAATATTAAATAGTCAGTTCAACTAAACAAAAAAATAGAACATATTTTCACACTTACCTCCAGCGCACGCTATACATTTAAGGGGTCGTGAAACAATTAACAGTGTAAACAAGCATATCATAATATTGCTTCTTCAGGCCTCTAAAATGTACAAAATTAATTCATTTTGCTTGGTCGACTTTCTCATAACCAGCTACTGTTGAAGATGGCTTGCAAATAGAAATTGTTTAATTTCAAAGGGTCACCATTTATATGAGTTGGGCTCCACTGTTCTAGTTGTACTTGTCTGTACTTTCTCTTACACCGATGTCTAAAATGCATTATAAGCATACTTATAATGCATTAAAATCTGTTAATAGGACTGTTTAATTATAGTTATAAGTTATAATAACTCAGAAATATTCATAATGCTTTATAACAACAATCCTAGCACATTATAAAACATTTTATAATGACTAATCGGATGAAGTATTATAATATTTCACAGCTGCTAACTCATTGATTCTTTTTTCTGTTGCAAGGATCATAGTGTATAATAATTCCCATAGCTGTAATATAATATTTTTATAATGCAATAAAATCACTGTTATAATGCATTATAATGTGATTATAAGTTACTCATTGTTTGTTAGTTAAAAAAATAAATGTTGTTTTGTGTGTTGTTTTTCCATGGATTATTATTATTATTTTTATTCACTTTACTTAATACAAACAATAAGCACTTAGAGTAACTTATAATCACATCGTAATGCATTATAACAGCGGTTATAACATTATGCTTTATAATGTGTTATGATTATTGTTTAAAATCCTTGTGGACATCTATGAGTGTTTATAACCATAATTATACAGCAGACTATAACTCATCATAAGTATGTTCATCATGCATCACAGACATGGGCGTCATAGAAATGGTTACACACTTTTCAATACTTTGAGCACCACAAAGAATTCCACTCACCTCCAATGCATTTGGGGTGCCTGCAGAAAAAACAAAATTAAAAAAAACTCTCCAAAAAGACTTTGGGTGTGTGTATAATTTGGGTGAACCAACCACTTAAAACACACAAATGAAACAGACCTAGTACTGTAAAAGAAATGCATTCCACCTATGCTTACAGCAAACCAACATTTTCCCCCCTCATGAATAAATGGGCACAAAGACTCTTGGTGATTTTGGCTCGGTAATGGGTGCCATACTTCAACTACCAGCGTACCCAAACGCCTCTCCCTCTCCCCTCCCCAAGCGAGCCGGAGCTGGAAGCAGCCCTACAGTACGTCCTCCTCCTCCTCCTCCTGTGTGATCAGGCCTGCAGCTCTTGTCATCTCCCTGGTGGCAGCTTAGATTCTCCCATTTTTAGGTTAATTAATCAAAAATGATTTCTTTTCTCATTAGCCATGCAGTTGGTTTGCAATCTGCAGAATCGATGTTTTACAGATGTTTCCTTGGGTTTTGTTTTTCGAGACGGCGCTGATTTTTATTGGGTATAGATTTAAGAGGGTGCTGAGGGATTGTGAGTTAACTCAGCCACACACAGTCACACACACACAGTCACACAGTCACAAACACACACACACACACACGCACACACGCAGCCACAGACACACTAAATGCATATTACATAGAGTCACATGCTCAAATAAACACCAGCGTAAATACAGTACAAAACAGGCACACGAACTTGGCTCCTTCTAACTTACTTTCAGCACCTGGAATCTTAGGGAGAATGCTCTGTTGAATGCAATCTGTTCATCTAACTGATATGGACAGCAGCTCTGCTCTCTTTCTCCATTTTGGTTCGCCTATATCGAGTCGATCGTTGCCAAACCCAGGGGGTTGAGCCACACACACACTCTCTCTGGGTAGCGCTCTTTAATCACGTAACAGCTTCTGGTTCTAGTTCCTGTTGGTTGTAAACAAATGTAATCTTGCATTTCCTGCAGTCTAGACATAACAACAAACCTGGCAGAACCAGAGAGGGGAGCGACTGCGGTTGCTAAGGAGTGGCTGGCACAAGTCGGGCACCAAACCAGAGCCGGAGGTAGAGAGGAAGGAACGTTCGAACAGATGAGGCGTTGGGGCATCTTCTTTAGTCTTACTTTGAGCTTTGCATCACTGAGGAGGGTCACAAATCTTAGGTAAAAGTTAGGTAAGTGTATTATTTTGTTGAAAGTAATTTGTTCCGGGTGTCTCAACTCGTCTTTTTGTGTCACAGATGCGTTTATGTCCTCACTTTATTAAACAACATTTTTTTTTAAAACGGTTTAATTTTTTGCATTTTTTTCCAACTTCAAATGTCCTGTTCTAGTGATGGATTCTTTCATCTAAACTTGGACCCTGGAATGTGCCCTTAATGCCATCTGCTGCACAGTTGTTCTGCTGTGTGTACTATATGGTTGTGTGTGTGTGTGTGTGTGTGTGTGTGTGTGTGTGTGTGTGTGTTTGTGTCTGCATTTGTATTTGTATTTGTGTACACTAGTCCCCACCCACCGTTCCGCTCAACTACACAGGAAAAAGAAGATGAAGCAGAGGAGCAAAGGAGCCCAAACAGAAATTATTATTGATTTAATCACATAATCAGCCGCAAACACTTCAGGCCAAGATAGCAAATCCATAATAGCCTCCCCACATAACCACCCTTACAAATTTACCATCAAAGCCCTCCGCGCACACACTGCAAACACAGGAACCAGGGGTCACCTTCAGTCGCTGGCAAAATATTGATGTTCTTAATGCTTCTATATGTTTTTGAGTTAAGCGTTATCAATCACCGATAAGGGCCTGATGTCTCTAAAACATAACTCCTATGGCAGAGGGATTACAGCATCGCTTTTCTTGTCATAATCTAAGCATATCTTTTCAGACAAAGGGAGAGGATGGTAAAATCAATGTTGTCAGAGGCAGACATTTCCCACTGTGGCCGGTCCAGTCTGTCTTTAGATGAGATACAGGACCACTGTTGTAACATTTGAGACATCAAGGTTTGTCTTTGTGAAAGTGCAACTGTTCCTGTTCTCAAGGAAAATCCTTTGAATTAACAATGCTAAAAACAATAAAAAAAAAAAAAACATTTATTTTTTCTTCTTTATTCTCTTAAAACTTCACACTTACCCTCAAAACTTCGAAACAATTTGCCCTCAAGTTTACCAACATTGTTGTAATACTCCAACAATGAAATATGTTTATTTAATTAAAGCACAATGGTAAATTGGGTCGTGTGGAATGAATGAATTTCATTGCGGATTAATTAAAATGAAAAAAAAAGGTATTGTTTGAATCAATAAAGACACACAATGAATGCATTTGACATCAATAGCCTGAACTCTGTTTTCATAAAATGCAGATAAAAACACTTCAAACTCATGTCTCTTTTTTCAATTTTATTCCCTCAAAATCATTTAGAGCACCTGAAGGGTGTGCGTTCTGTTACCTTGAGAGCAGCTGCAAGGCCTCCGTGTCTGAAAATGTGGGACTGGGGGCACGGAATCACTCGGAATCTGTGAAGCAGTCTGACATGATCCTCATATTTGCACATTTTCCACAACCTTTGAATGGATTGTGTCGATGGTTGTGTGAACAGAAAACCTATGAAATAATAATAGTGTAACGTCTGTGGCAAGATTTGATTAAAGGGCTTTTACCAATTGGAATATTTCTATAACATGGCTGCTGATATGTTGTTTGAATATTTCTTACTGACATTTGAACTCAAAACCAGAAGAAATTCCTTTAAAGCTACAAGCCTTAACATTTTCAAGATGTTCAAACCCTGTTTTTAACAAAAAGCCTTTTCAGCATTCAGCATCTAGCCACTCAATGTATTTACATTCTGTAATTACCTCTCTATACATTAGTTTTTATTGTTAGTGGCAGAGTCCACCATTCCCGCACTGGAATCAAATTGCCTACCTATGCAGCGTGTAATCCAACTGTTTTTAATTTCATGTCATTGATATTAGCCTCACTGTTTTTTTTGTTAACCCACAACTTTATGCTAAGCATCTCTTTAAGAATGACTTGACCTGTTCAGCACTACATCATCAAATCGTCCAATCGAAGGAACATTTTAACGTCATATTCTCAATATTTTTGTTGACATTGTGCAGCTGTAGTCGAGAAGGAAACTAATAAAAGCTCCACATCAACCTCAAATATTTAACTCTACTGTTCAGCACAGGGAAAAAAAGATGATTAGCCTAATTTTGCGTGGCTATAGAACAATGAATTGGATTCAGGCTTTTAACACTGCTTCAACATCCATCTCTCCAGCGATCCATCCATTCAGTTGCCTATCCTTGTCCATCCAGCCCAGGGCTATGGAAGCCTAATTGTTTACCAAAGGGTTGCGGCTCATTTGCTCCTGGAGATTGGGCCTAATTAACACTAACTTGTCTGAACACCGAGGAGCGCTGTCCACTCCACTTTAATCTAATCTGTACTCTTTCAAAAAATAATGAGATCATTTACACCTCATTAACGAGCAATGTAATGTCTGGGCATTAATCATAATGATTGCTTATCATTTCACTTTGCAATATTATCTCCTCTAATGAAACTGTTCACACAACTGCCAAGAGGGCCTTAATTGGTCGTGTGAAATCACAGAGCACCCGGCAGCTTGCGTCAACGTGTGTGAAGTTCTAATTTGCATGGGGGGGGCGTCTCTTTGGACCATGAATACACACACATACACACGAAATGTAGTGGGATTATTTTTGAAAATATGTTATTATTGTACTGTACTGTATACAGACACACATGTACAAATTGGAACTCCCCAACAGCCCCGGAGGATTGTATTACTTTTTAAATAAAAAAAACTTTGTGCTACGGCTTTTTAGGACATTTTACAAGTATTTTCTTGACATTAAGTTTGAAACTGAACGCTCCTGATGTCCCTCTCTTTGGCATAACATCTATGCCAGTGGTGGATGTGATTATCCAGGTGACGTGGCACCCAGACTGATCCCAGCTTTGTGACACCACCGTGAAGCCAAGACATGAAAAACACCTATCCAATATTCCAGTTTTGGCATTGTGACTTCCTATTGCCTACTGTATATCCACCCAACTGGTCATCCCCGGCACTCCCGCCTAAACAGTGCTAATAACACTAAAAATATACCATCCCTCTCCAGTGTGTGGACCACCTAAAGAGGCCATGCTTGAGTGGAGGGAAGAGCGCACTGAGGCTGCTCCGTGCCCCGGCTCCCCAGGCTTAGGAGGGCTTAGGTGCGGATGTCATTTGCTCTTTCTCCCTGGTCAGAGTGGCTAGCTGCTAATTGTGGCCCCTGGTCTGTGAGTTGAGCCTGTGTAGCTGAGGAGAAAAGGCTTGAACAAATTGAAATCTGAGCAGCGTGTCTGAGAGTCGGAGTGACTTCCACTCCATCATGGATGCAGTTTTTAAGACACAGTTATAATTCCTTCTAGGTTAATTTCATCACCCAAAGAAACATTATTTGTCTGTTAGCTGCACCAAACTCTATCATCCTTTCCTCTTATTTTTATGCCATTTCGCTGTTCATTGAATCATCCTTGCAGGTAGCCAAGACCACGATCGGCAAGTCCAAGAGGGAAACTTAAAGTCAAGGCCAAGATGAAAGAAGTCCCGTTCAAAGTCAGAACGATTAAGAGTAAACTGAACATATCTGCTCTGTATTTCGGTCTCCAGCATGAGTCTAACCACTAACCTTTAACCCAAAACCCATGTGTCTAACCCTGACCCTATCCCTAACCCTAACCACCAAGAAGAAGTAGAAGTAGAAGAAGAAGAAGACATACTTTGTCAACCCCTCAAAGGGAGAGATTCATTTCACATGAGCCCGAAATACACTAATGCACAAACCAGGCTGTTCTCACTCACTGTTGATACTTATACCTACAGAAAGTAATGTACTATAATTATTATATAGCCACATAATCGTGAGCTAGTACTGCCTGTTAGGAAGTAATTTGATGCAGTATAAAGACAACAAAGTCAGCATAGAGAGGAGGTTGGGGTGGAGAGATGGGTCAAACAAACACAGGACTTTCACCTAGGAGGCCGTTGTATGTGTCCTGGGTGAAACCAAAAGTCAAAGTGGATTTTCGTTATATAAATTACATACTAAACTCATATCATATCAACTCAAATCATAGAACTTTCAGGTCATTATAGCAGCATTTGTAATGTTGTGGATTGGACCAGACAGACATTTAGCTGGCTGTGTTAGGGTCCAAAAGTGTCTGAGATCAAGGCAAGTCCAAAAACACAGGAGACCAAGACAAGTAAAGTGTCAGAAAAGTGGCCCAGAGATTACTCTCAAGTACCACAGCTCTGCCTCTTAGTATACTCCTCTCCCTCTATCAAACCTCGCCATCATTTCCACTCGTCTCCCTTCCTGTTCCTCGTGTGAAGCTAACTGTCAGCTCCTCTCCGGCTTATTAAAGGCCCTGTTTAACATCCACTGTATGGCGGAGTCAAGCGCCTGTGCTGCCATAACCACGTGCTGATATGATTTATTCTCTCCCCCGAGGACCCTTCTAATGAACAGAGATGTATGCTCAGCAGCCCTGTACATGTAACCTCCATGTGCTCAGAGGACGGCCACGCTGTAATATGATAAGTGCCTTGTCGATAGGCTGTATGATATGCTAATCATACTAAAACACGGTGCCTCAGGCTCTCCCCTTGTTTATTTATGAAGGCTTGACCTGAGGGAGAGCAGTAATCGGATTTTCTCTGAACTCTCTAACCCTGGGAGCCAAGGGAACCGCCAATCACACACATCTGAGTCCTATAATTCCCCCACCTCTATCCCTCTGTTCCCCCTCAACCCGAGCTGAAATGGCAGATTTATGCAAACAGTACTGTGTGTGCATTTTCCTGCCCGCATTTGTCCGGGCCACATGTCAAGCGATCAAATCATTAAACTAATTATTAATTGGGACTGACGTAAACAAGTTGTCAGCAGCCTGCCGACTTGACTGTGTTCTCAGCTCAGCAAATATAACGCATTGACCTGATGTAGTGCACATATTACAAACCTATCATTTGGACATCAAAATGTCAGACTTTCTCTGATGAAAATCCAGTGCAGGAAAGCAGCCCTTATACATATTTTGTATAAGGGCTGAAAGAGTTGCATTAGTAGAAGATAAATAGCAATTAAGATACACTTTTTTTTCACATTTTTGGAGTATTGCATCAAAAACAAAACACATTTTTGCCGTTCAGTTGTTTTTTTTTTACTCACTTTTGAATTTCCCAAAACATTTAAAATGTGTTAACATCTTTCAATGCAGGCTGTGATATTTAATGTAATACATTATACTGTGTTACACATAGGCAACTGTAGCTGCTCAATGACTGCCACTTAGAAATCACATCAACTGATCCACTGTTTTGTGGTCAAGTTCATGTCCTCTGTGCTAATTATTGGTATGACCACACTCCTATTCTGATTCTACATTATCTGATTGAACTCTTGGCACAACAATTATAACCCTCATCATCAGTTGCTTCAGACACATCTTCATTTTCAGAGTTACTGTCACCAGAACCCTTCAATATCACCGCGCGAACCTGACACGCCAGCACTGTGGCATCATGTTACTGTGACAGTAAACTAACATGAAGAAACTTTTGTTGGTATTTATTTCTAGGATCAGTGACACACAATGAGACCAAAAAGTAAAACACAACATAACCTGCATATCATGAAGAAAATACACTCCTACATAATTCAGATCCCTAAAGACCCTGTGAACTTCAAATTAAAAACATTTTAAAAATAACGTAGTTTTTTTTTTTTTTTGTCAATTTCACACCCAAAAATTACAAAAAAATAATTCTTTGAGGTCGGGGATGTCATAATATCATATTTTCTCCACACGATTATCTTGATTGAAATAACTCTTGATATTGCTGTTCTCGCAATTTCTATAGAAAATGAAAATAAAAACAATATATGCTATGCTAGTCTAATTCATCTTTAACTTTGTTCATTGTGCGTTTTGTATCTTTTGGCAAAGAATTACACTTAACATTTGAGTGTAGGGAGGTGAAGAGAGAGTGTCTCTACCCATAACTGTACAAAAGCATACAAAACGAACAATTACACTGGATACATTGCATAGTGAACAGGCAACCAGACGAACTGATAAAAAAAAAAAAAATCCACAAAGTCTAACATCTGCCATCAATACAAAGTCAACTGAAACAAAATTGGTAACCACACATAATGCTAGTAGAATGTGTTTAAGGGTCAAAGCTTAAACATAAATGTTCACGTCCAGCCAATGTCTAACATCTCAAAGGCAAGTCAATGTCCCTGAGCTTCTGTGTTTCTTGCCTTTGACTTTGACTTTTTGTGTCTGGCTATAGATCGGCTTGTCATGAGTACAGCTCTCAAGCCACTGCAAACATAAGGCTGTGCAAATATTTTGAGGAAGAAAAGAGGCTGGTTTGAATGGCTAGTGGCTGTCTAGTGTAGAATGTATATCACTCAAGTGTGGTGATTTATTTGGACCATTTGTGTAGCTGTAACAGTAAAATAAATGTGCCTTTTAACTAAATCACAATTCTCCTACATTTTAATTGTTTTTTTTTTTCTTTTTTTCATACAGTGTTAGTCTCAAAGTATTAAAAAGAAAATAGTGCAAATGTGTCTCAGGGTGGGGTGTAAATCAGAGCTCGGGCCTTGCATCTGTGAGCTAGGAAACAAAGGTTTGTTTGTGTGCCTCAATCACTCTTGCTCATGAAAGCAGACACTTACTTGAAAAAAAAAAAATCCTCCTTTTTTTTTTTTTTTTTTTTTTTTTTTTCAGGGAAACACTCTAAACCAACATCCTGGGTATAAATTTGCAAAATGCAATACAGGCCTGATTGTGTGTTGAGTGGATGTGGGGTGCATACGAATAGACCCCGTACCCCTTCCTCTCTCCTCCTCCAAATAGTACAACTCATTCCCTCCACCTCCCCCGAGCCCTCTCTGTTGTCATGCAGCCAAGTAAGCAATGTGGAGGAAATAAAGCCTCGTAGCTTTTGTTGTTTTTCATGGTTACAGTAGTGAATTCTAAACTCTTGTCTTCTTTTTAACCTGACAGTGTAAACCAAGTGCAGCTGATTTGGCCAAAAATTATTTCATCCAAAGCTGCCATGATTTTCCCGCTATTTATTAAGTACAATTATAATTTTAAAGACTTGCACATCTTAATGATATCAGTTCTAACGTTTTTAGCTGTTTAAATACAATCTCAGACCCTTTAAAAAAATGTCATATCATAAAAAGACGACACTTGTCCGATTAAAAACTCCAAGCTCAGCTGTCTTCTTCACGTCACTTCGTTTGAAAGACAGGAGCATAAAGTTACATGTGCATGGTAGTCTACAGTATCAGAGTGAAGGCTGAGGCAGATAGAGAGTCTGAATGGGAATGCTGGGAACAAGTAAAGCCTTGGCACTGACACCGGGTCAGCTCCAAGCCCCCTCACAGCCCAGCCCTCAGCACCAGGTGTTCCCCGCATTCAAATGATACTCTTATTCATAGACTGCCCCAACTGGAGTATTAAAACTCAAAATTTGCAACTGAATGCTGATATAATCCTGGAAATATATGTCTCCATTAAAAAGTAGCCCATTTAGAGGAACAAGGCGGTCTTTGTGTGGGGGCTTTATGTATATTTATCAAGGCGCTAAAAGGGAACCAGGGGTGGGGGTTAAGGAGAAGGGGACGGGGTGGGGGGTGGGGGGTAAGAGGGCAGACTTTCCAACTGTTTACATGTTAATTTCAAACTTAACAGCCCTTGTCCTGGAACTATTTATACACCAAATGCAAATCAATTTTTTCTCCTTTTGTTATCGTCCGTTTTGCAGACACTTGACTGTTGATGGAAAAATGCAAATTAATGTGTGTTTGGAAAGTTTTGTGCCCATATTATACAGCTGGATTTGAGTGACAGGTTGCATTTTGTAGAGCCCATTTCACCAAGGACAACTGAATGCCATCTTCTGGTTTGACTACAACAGGTGTCAATTACAGTAATGATCTCTACCTAGCAGGGTCTTTTTGCATGCTGGAGGATATGTTCCACACATATTTCCCACAGGAAGAGACACGCTGGAGGTAAAAGTAATCTTATTAGTAGGTAACCATTTAGCCAATTCACAATGTTATATCGCCGGTATAGGCAGACATGAAGAGAGAAAGCTAACTGTAGGCGAGCTAGTGGGTTGGTTCTGCCTAGCCTATCAGTCATTTGGCTAGGCAAGTGTTGGTACTTAAACCTACAAAAAGCAAATGTTCTATAATTAGTATATAACCCACGTAATCGTGAGCTAGGATGTGCAGGGCTGTCTCTAAAGAAGTCAGACGTAGTATAAAGAGTGACAAAGTTTGTGTAAGGAGGAGGTGGGGTTGGATAGATGGGTCAAACAAACAGTATACCGCTGTTACATAACTTAAATACTTAGCTTTCGCAAAGTAAATATGTTACGGAACAAGCGTACTTATTTTTAACATATACCACAATCTCTTCCTAAACCTAACCAAGCAGTTTTGTTCCCTAAACATGTTCTGCACTGCAGGGGCTAGCACAGGCGTGCTGATTGCTCGTGTTGTTGGATAATTGTAAGAAAAACGCAGAAAAAATTAAAAAATCCGTTTTTGAAAAAATACATAATTCTTATTAGGATACGTTTCCTTTATGTAAAGATGTAGAAAATAATCTTTGTGAAGGGCGAGGAGCTTGTGTGCCATCACAGACCTCCAATAACGGCCGCCTTTTTAACAACCATAGCCGCAATTTTTCCTTAACCTTAACCAAACTGCAATTGCCACAGACAGTTATTGTTTAAACAATAATTTCAAAATTGAGTGACATTGGATGTAAAAAAAAAAAGAAAAGACAAGAATCATAACAGTTTATTTATTTTTGTTCTGCAGGGTTTTGCAAAATTGTCCAATATTACATTTTTGTGTAAGGTTGGACGACAATAGCAACAGCCGTAACATTAACACTTGAACAGCAATCAAGTTTGGTGCATTGAACTGTGATCATTTAAAGTTTTGAGTTTTAACTTAGTGTACCATGGGATGTTGTTTTAGGTTAGTTTAATCAAATTTAAACAAGTAACATTAGCCTTTCGCCTATTTGTGTGAGGTGGATAATCCTCCAAGAAAATATATTAGCAAAATAGACAGTGAGATAGATACTATTAGATTAGAGAAACATTTGTAAAACACAAATAATTGCTTCCATGAGTTCAAATGACTTAAGAACTAAAACAGTGAGACTTGTTTTGGCCTGTTCTGTTGTTGATAGTGAGTCCTGTCTAAGATTTAATAAATGTATTCAATATCCAAATACAGTAATGTCATCAAAGCCAAAATGACAGTGAGAGAAAGAGTGTGAGAGAGAGGTTGATGTAAAATGTGGTCAGCTAAAAGGACATGGCAACTGGTCAAGAGTCCACAGAGAAGGAATGTGTCTAATGAAATGTAACAATACCAACCCCCCCGTCCCCCCCTCCCCTCCTCTCTGTGAGTGAATGAGTGTGTGTGTGTTTTATGGTTGGAGTGTCGCAGCTCGACTACAGCTTTGTTTAGATGAGTTTTAGATGTTTGGCTCATTATGTTTAGGATTCTCTGATTGTTTTTAGAAGGATTTGATTGAATCAAAAAATGTCATCACTTTAGCACTATCCTTTCAAGGGCTTTTTATGCCAGTGTCAATAAGTGAAAGAACATCTTTTCAGCAGGAGTGCATATTTTTGGCCTTCCTCTTCACTTGATTTTTTTTTTTTTTATTTATTTATTTTTTAAAGACGCAGATAAAGACAAGGTCTCTCGGAGTGAATAGCATACCAATTAATTATACAATCCCTGATAGAGTCACAAACCTTGTGATGTAAGTTAAATGTAGACCAGTGTGCAATACTCTCATGGTAAAGCAATTTGAATTAAAAGGTAAATACACTTTGTTTTGATTAAGAGTAATCTGAGTGTTTCTTTACCCCATTGCCAATTAGATTTAAATAGTAAAAACAGTGTTAACACTTTACAATACGGTACACCAACTTGTGATTAGCTACTAAGGAAAAAGTAAGAAACTACTAAGAAAAAACCTGATAATTAGTGAATCGTTAAAAAGTTCCTGAATTTCTCACAATCGAGGAACCACATAGAAGATTATGGTGAGTTACAACTCACAAGTAACAACTCATTAATTACTCATTATATAATCATTGCTTTTTTTTGTGCACCCCTAAGTAAAGTGCTACATTATAACTGAGTAGTTACAAAGCAGTACCTCATTACTTCATGATTACCTGACCAATACTTACCCTTTTGTACCGCAGTAACGTAAAACATCATCTTATAAAACTAACAAGGAAAAAACGTAGTCAAAGTTTTTATTGAGGAATGAGTTCCTAACTAGCAAACCAGTGATACATGAGAAGCTGTGGGTCCTTCAGTCACTCCTCCGTCCTTGATTTCACCAACTTAATTTCTAAAGCTGCATCAGCACTTCAACACTGCACCAAGGTAATTCCACATGAAGTTAAATCTACCCACAGTGCACGTTTTTAAATTGTAAATTAACACATTAGAGGTGAAACCGGACCACGGAAAACAACAAGGGAAATGTATGGCCTCAACACCGTTGTTCCCCCAGCAACAGTTCTGCTACTTAGTTCCGCTAACATTTATGCAAAGTCCCTGAAGGGCGCATACAAAAATATATTATTTGCTAATCCACTGTTATAGTAAGTCAAAGGCAAGATTTGTGAGTGGTCCATCCAAAGCTTTGTATAATATGGGAAGTTAACTAGCTAGCATGCAGTGGTGAACTGGCCATCTGGCATACCAGGACAAGTCCTGGTGGGCCGCTGCAACATAAAGTTTACCGGCCGTGATTCGGGGTGCGCATGAGAGCGTGCTCTGTGCGTGTGACGGTACAAGTCTCGGATCAATCGCTTAGAGCGTCACAACCCCTGCAAAATGAATAGTTTCACTATCTGATCATTATTTTATCCCCTTTCAAGTTAGCATAGGGCTAAGCCAGAAGTTAGTGGGCGGAAGTAGCGGGTAGACAATAACAATTTCTGGAGTGTTATTTACCTTAAAACATGACGCAAAATGTGATAAACATTTGCATATTATTTTTTTGGTGTGTAGGTTAGCATTCCAGTTAATACATATGTAATTATATTAACCCCCCAAACGTAGCACAGTACATACGGTACATAATCAACACTCTCAATTGGACAGCTAACATGCTGTGTAAACTGGCAATGCTAACACTGTAAATAAACGTATCCATTGGAAAAGTTCTATTGGGGGAAATAAGATTTTTCAACCCAGATAGTCAAATAATAAACTTCAACACTTCAACATGTGCACATCTGATTCAAATGTGCAGTAGATGATGATGTTTTGTTGGTCTCTCCACAGAAACCCTGCATAAATCAGTCATCACTGCTACCTCTTTCTCTCCGTCTGATTATGATGCTAATATCATCACTCTAAACAAAGAAACAATCCCGATGACAGAAATGAGAGACATAACGTTCTCATTTACAAAAGAGGGAAAGTATAGAGGTATTATGCGTGCTACAAGACTGTGGGGCAGAGGGTGATGCCTACAAAGAGGTTCCATCGGCCTGCAAACGTGATCACCTGAATTATGCACAATCCATTGTGTTCAAATATCATAAATTGATGCATGAACATCACACCCCCCTCCAACATGGGCCGAAAATTATTATTTATGTGGCTGCAGAGCTGCGGAGAGACAATTAGTCATATTCGTATGCTGAAATTAATTGAGAGAGATGCGGGAGATAAAGAGGGAGAACAAAGACAGCTTTTTGTCACTTCTTTCCATCTGACAGGGATAATTAGATATACGTATGAAATACAAAACAACACAATTTTCTGTTTCGTTCCTCTCCCCTTTTTCTTTTGTGTTCTTGTTTATGCTAATTTGGACGCAGTGTTTTTCCCTGACCGCTAAAAGCAGCTTCTGATTCCATTCACTGCACTTCAAAGAGCAGCCCACCAGCCTATTGAAGCCTCTCGTACCTGAGACACGAGGATTTAATAAGGGAATTTAATATTTTTCATTAGAATCAGTGGAATTGAGCTTTTTTTACATCCACATGCTCATGCCCTTCTGTAAGGAGCGCCAAAGTGTTCAATATAAAGTAATCATCATGAAACAAATTATGACATGGATAAATAAAGTAAATGTATAAACTAACCAATAAATAAATAATTTAGGAAATTATTAAAGCTCAGCCCATTTTTATAGGAGTTAATGTCTTTTTCATTACAGATATTTGATTTCAAAATTTATTTATTTTTTCCAATGACAATTTTTTTTTTTGTTAGATTTTATTTCGGAAAAGTCAAGCAGGCTCACCAACTGTCAACTAGCTAACCAGCTAGCTCCTGTTAGCTGGAGAACCCAGAGAGAATAGAGAGAATAGTCTGTTTATCTGTGAGAAGCATGTTTAAAATCACAAAGAAGAAACTCTATATGAACTATTTAAGTGCTTCAGTTATGACTGTTTGCTCACTTTGATGCTTAGTAATAACTCAAGCTAACAAATCAGTTTAGAAAGCTTGTTGCCTTCGTAGTTAGCATTTTCTCTATCCATCAGGAGCTAGAGAAATGAAATAATAAAATGAGTTTGAATAATTTCTTAAATAATTTCACAATTTAGTGGTTCATGTTTAATACATATTATTATTCATATAACTTATTTAACAATGTCCCTTTTATTTATTTTATACTGAACACTTTGGGCTCCCGTACTTCCGTGCATTTACAGCAATTCAGTTATTTGTCATTGTGACTGTGTTGTGTCATGTGAAGAATCCTTGCAGTATCAGAGAGGAACATCTGATAAAAGAACATTGTGGTTTGAGTGGAATTATGGGTTATGTCACCTTTCACCACAAAACTAGAAGGGGCCTCTCATAGTTTTCCTCTTACATGAGAAACAGCCACTGTCATGTTTCTCACAGCTGAGAAAGCCAAAGTGGCACATAATCGGACATCAACAGAGCCTTATAAACACATTCCGTTAATATCATGTCCATACACTCATGCGTACCTGAGACCGTCGTGAGAATTAGAAATGATAAAAAAACAGTTTTATTATTGTTTCATTAATGTTTTAAAGAGGCTGTTATACTGCACTTCAGATTTTATTGATGAACATGTCTAGAGTAAATGGGAAGGTGGTATTTGTATTGCTTGATTTATATTTAAATTTTGAATAAAAAAAACAACAACCTGAAATGTCATTTTCAGAAAATCATTAAAACAGCTGTGACGGTTATATTCCCATATCTATAATTTTGCATTGCTTTGCCAGTGTTAATTAAGTATTTTTGGGGTAACAAATTTAAATTTAAAAGGTGAGTGCCGTCAGATGGCTGTTTTGAATCATCCCGTTTTCGCAAATGTTATTTCCTATTCAAACTAATGGGCTTCGGTTTTCAAAACGACAGAATTTGTTTTCTCCTTAGTTACTGACAGCTTTGTGTCTCTCTGTTAGAATCCACATTTCCACATCTACAACAACAACAACAGCAACAACAACAACAACAACAAAAACAATCTTGGGTCAAGATATTGTCTTCAGAGTAGGGATTAACCAAGACTGGGAAAACAAAAACAAGAGAAAAAGGGGGGGGTGAAGATGGAGCATGGTTGTTAGGAGGGGAAGGAAGGCAGGATGGAGATATGAATTGAACCGGAAAGAGCCTTGTGTCTAATGCTTGCCACATTTGCTCTTGAATGAAGGTCTAATTACCCATCGGTATTCAGTGCCAGCGTTCCCAGGTCCCAGCAGCCCCTGGGCCCGTGCAGGCACTGAGCGTCCAGAGCCAGCTGCCTCCCAAACATTTGCAGGTATACAGGCCAAGCTAATAGTCCTACCACAAGGGAGCCAGATGAAAGAGCAGGAAACTGCTGCCAGAAGCCCTGAAAGGATTTATGTAAAGACAGGACAGAGATGTGAGGGTGTAGCGCTGGCTAAACCCACCAAAACTTACCTGTTTATGTGCTGAATGGTGTCCCATTATTTAATCTCAAAAATAAATCTTTATGACCTGAATCCCAGGTTTAAATTAAAGATAATAGTGTCAAGATGATGGAAGCAAGAGGTCTGTTTTCTGTGACTGCTTTTAGGAAGGACATATCTTTCCATATATATATATATCTATGTATATATTTTTGATTTATGTAAATAAATGTATACATATATGAAGGAGAAATAAATAAATTGTATACTGGAGTTTTAATCATGTGTAGAGCTCCTCTAGAGGCTGAGGAAAAAACATCATTTAAATCCCTGGTATGGGTCAAGCTACAAATAACGGTTGAGCCTACATTTCCCACAATGCAACCTTATTGGTGTCTTTCTTTAGACACCCTCTCCCTACCCAAATACTTGATTCTTTCAAACCACTAATCTCCAGCTTGTAAGAAAATATTTCTTTCAAAAATGACGCACCTATGACGAGATAAAGACGTCATTTACGTTTATTTTGTGAAGTTTCGGAAAGCCCCTTCCAGAGCCACAGAAGACATTACATATACATCACATACAGCTTTTTACAGGCTGAGTAGAACTAGTTGACACAAACTGAACTTCAGGTGTAAAATTGGTCGAGTGTTCCTTTCAAATAAAAACATCAAATTGTGTGCGTGTGCAAGTGTTGTAATTGTAGATTACTGAGTAAATATATATTCAGCCTACATGTTTGCATGTTTCTGTGTGTGCATAGTTTTGTGAGGGTTCACCTCACTGTTGCTCATAAATATATAAACACACTGCCAGGTCAGCAGTGTAATGTCTAAGTAGGAAAGGAAAGTGAGTAATCGTCTATCTGTGTGGGACGTGATTTCCACGAAAGGGTGGGACGGGAACATCGCCAGTCGTGACGACTCCAGATCCATCCTGAGGAACAGGAATTCCCACAAGCTGGATAAACATGCAGTTTGGTGGGGGAATGGGGTGCTAGATAGTTTCTCTTCTCATCTTTGAACATGGACATTGTCAGGACGTGGTCATATCTTACCAGACAAATGCAGTGTGCGTTTTTTTTTTTCGAGCAATTCATTTGCACGTCAATGTTTTGATTTTTTTTACAGACAATTGTTTTTGTCATGAATTCTTTCACACAGAACGCAAATATTTCGTGCCGGAAAAGCGCCGTAATTTTTTCCCCCAGAAAAAGTTAAGAAAAAAAGACCTCAACTAATCACGTGGACGTAACTTCAAAACGTACACAATAGTAGTGTGGCCAAGGGTTATGAGCTGAAGAATTAAAACAACAACACGGAGGCTCCGTAGTCTGAACCGAGATGGCAAACTGTTTTTACTCCTTTCAACCTTGACAAATGCAGAGCATACCAGATCCACTCCTTCCATTCTTACCTTACCACAATAAAAGCCCTAGACATATACACTGTGTAACTGTTTAGCAGAGGGAACTCGTTCTTTAATTCATGCATTTTGCTAATAGGGAACTCAATAAAATAGAGAATCCATGTTAGTTAAATCCATATTTTTTTTCTAAAGAATGATCTTTTGTTAAACAAGTGTTGCAACTGTTGCAGATTTGCATTACTACCGGTATCTATAGTTTGACATTTACAGGCGAGAATTTAGCATTTTTGTGTTGTTTATTGGTTTATTGGTGTGTAAAGGCCTGTAGCTGTAGTATTGCTTTCTCCAATAGCATGTCATTGAAATTTCAAACTTAAAATTTTTGCCTCTGCGACATCGCTGCCGATTTACTTTTCATGCTTTCTGTCAAACTGTAGGTGAACACTTGCTGCTATACATTTAGATTATTCCTCAGTTTTACAACCTACTTTGATCTAACTAAACTGTATGTTTTCTAAGGCTAATGAGTGATATCTCTTGCATAGCAGGATAGCTATAGAGAGGACTGAAGGATGGGTGAGGCCAGACATTTTACAGCCTCCAGTTTGGCTTCAGCTTGTTTTCTTAGACGGCAAGTGTCACTATTTGATGGCAGAGGAAGGACAGAAATAATATAGCAGTGGCTAGAAGAGAACAATGTGTAACTGCGGCCGTCCAGAGAATGCAAACTGTGTTTATCCTAATGGATTCAGACAGAAGCATTGATGGACATGGGGCTAACCTGAACAGCCACACATTTGAATTTAGTTTCCTTTAGGGTTTTTTTTCCCTGTGTGTTTATGTTTCACTGCAGGGTGTTTGTGTCTGCCGCAAACGGCTCCGACTATATATTTCTTTCAACGGTAGAATATCTAGTGTGTGTACTTTTGCGGCTGTCTCTCAGCGAGTTCACATATACACGTGGACATTTGTGTTTTCACATGTAATTACTGTGAATCAACTCTTTGTGCATGGTTTAAGTCATAAAACAAGAGAGAAAGAACATCGTTATGCTAGTGGGGCACCTCACTAAAACGCTCCAGTGACAGAAAATGAAAAGCTGTAATTCCTCCTGTGAAGTGAAGTCTGACTTGTCGAAGTAAAGCACTTCCTATCCTTTTGTTCGGATCTCAAAGGGAATTGTAGAGGAGAGAGTTAGATATGGCTGTTAATAAGACCACCGAGCCCTGACCAGATGAACGTCTAAGTGATTTAGACCATGACAGTTGTATTAAACTAATAAAACCAGATTACTTTAACCTGGATATTCATATTTTGGACCCATAGAGAACATGAAAAGCATTTAGTTTTTCCTGATTAGAAGGAGAATACTTTTTTATTAACATCTAAAGGTTTACTTCAACTGTTGAGCTGAATTCGTAGAAAACTAAAATGGCACTGGAAGACTACAGACTTACAACAGAGTACAAAGGTGCATTCATTCATTCAAATTACACATTTGTCTCAGAGGGCTTTACAGACTGTACAGGATACGACACCCTCTGTCCTTAGACCCTCGCACCACACAAGGAAAAACTCCTTAAAAGAAACCCCACAATTAAAAAGGGGGAAAATGGAAGAAACCTGAGGAGGATCCCTCTCCAACCGTGCAGTAGATGACGTGTGTACAGAATAAACAACATAGTAAAAACACAACATAGACAATCCATGTGACAGACATGTCATATGAAAATGATGGATTCAGGAGGATGTCAAAGAAGTTCCAAAAATATATATATTAACGTGGGCGTGTTCTTCCGACTCCTGTGTGTTCATGAGCTTCAAGTCGTAATGTGGAAACAACATGGTCACTACAATGAAGACGTGTTGTATTTTATTGCTCAGAGCATTTAAACACCATGATATCTGTTTCCGAGTTGTTGTTCCAACTTGAGGGGGGCATTTACAGGAATTTTCCAAGTCGGGAAGTCATTTTTCAGATTATATTCATTACCACATGAATCCAGCACAAATGCATCTCACAATGTTGACGAAAAGTGAAACATAATTTGTGTATCTGGCTGTAATGGGTTCTGCCTTGGCCCATGCTGGACCCTTCCACCAAGTGGTCGGTCATTTTCTCTGTAATCTTACTGACAGACAGACAAACAGGCAGAAAACAAACCTCCTTGCTGGAGTCAATGACATAAAGGAAACCAGGTTGTTTGTATTTTATTTTCTGCTCAAATCTATTTCATACTTGACAACAAGAGCAAGTCTTCCCCCATCGGGAGGCATGTTTTTTCTTTCTTCCCTAAGTCATCGGTTGATGAAGGAAGCACATTTTTTTGGCAGAATTGATGCCATCAGCTCTCATATTGATAAGCAAAAAAGGAAGGTCGGGGGCTGGGTGTGGAAGAGGCTGGGTTGAGGGGAGGGGGGGCATGGAGATCAATGGGCTAATAAAACAAATCAATGGAATGAAACCACAGAAAAAAAGTGAAGTCATTAATTTGCAGAGACAGGATGATCCCACCAACCGCATGCATTGATTAGAAATGAGGTCTGTGGAGAACCTTCAGGGGGTATCATATTCGTGGAGGGAAACAATGGCCGAGGTGGGGGAGGTTGCTTTCCTCTGAGGGTTTGCTGCTGTACTGATGCAGGAGAATAGGTTAACCGGTGGATCAATGGCCTCTTCAGCATAACTCCAAGACGACAGTGGCTCTGTGTTTGCTCTCCAATGCACTGTCAACACAATATCTGCAGGTGGGATGTTTTCTCTCTGCTTATGAGCGCAGTACCATTGATCCCCCCCCCCCTTTTTTCAAACCAAGTGTACTCAAGCATGATTATGATATTGAATACATCATAGAGTACAAAGAGGTCTGCAAATAAGGTCAGAGGTGAGGGCTAATGTTCCATTTTTATCCATATAGTTATTGTTAATCATGATTTGTAATCAATAATATTGGGCTGAGATATATATACCGGGGCCCATTACAACGCAGTGCGAGGGTGGCGGCCGAGGCGCAGTGTGTTGTTTGGAAAAATATGGAAGGTGGAAACACAGACTTGCAATATCTGTTTGAACCAAGCTGTGTGTCCCTAGAAAGGCCTTCCCCTCATCTCTGTGGGGAACAACTGTGCTCATCTCTGTGGGGAACAACTGTGCAGTACAATCTTCTCGCAAGAGTTGAACAATTCTAACTTTTTTTTGTTATTTATATTTCCCTATTCTGCATCATCACCAACGGATTTTGATCCTAAAAGCTTGAAATCTGCTAAGTTCTCCTTTCAGTAAGGGTTCATCCCGATTTGCCGACACAGCATTGCTTTTCTGCAGCCATTTTGGGGGGTGGGGGTGGGGGGTGTAGGGTGGGGGGGAGAAAAGCAGGTGATGTGAGATTGACGACTTAAATACTTCATCAATCAATGCTGCAGCCAATGTGTTGTTTGGTGATTGGTGGAGAATTCAGGCAATCCATCTTTCCTACCAGCAACTGGCATTCAAGATTCTCCTCAGGTTCTCCATGCAATGCCTTTATTTCTTTATTTCCAGGGTTAACCTATGCTACAGATATTTGTGTGTATGTGTGTGTCTGGGTGGGGGGTCCACTCTAACCCTTCACCTGATATTAGAGTCTGTTAGACACATATGCTGCAGCGGAATGCACTATGCTACACACACACAAGTAGACACGCAAGTCAATTCACTATCAGTCCTGCCACACAAAGTAAATCATACCACAGAAATGTGAAGGCCTTAGAGTAATTACTGTAATTATATGTTAATTACATTATAACTAAGAAGACTGACAGCTAGTGTTGCCCGGTTGGTTTGGGCGGGAAATCTGTTGGATCGTTTTACTGACTGGGCCCAAAAATAAAAGCCTAAAAGCTTATTTTAAATGCAAAAAATGTTCTGTTTCACTGTCACTATTAGAGGAACCTTGTTAGGCCACATGGAGAGATGGAGGAATATGACCTAAGAAGCAGACACAACAAACAAATGATGCTTTAATGCACCAAAACGCTTTACAGCACACATCACTAAGAGGGAGACTTCTTTCCAGCACTACATTCTTGAGGACGGTGGCGGAGGAGTGAAAGGCAGATGGAGGGAAAAAAATAAAGACTTTTTTTTTTTACAGTAATGTACCCAACATATCACATTTAAAGTCTGGTGTTATTCTATGTTTTTTCTTTTTCATCTTTCAATGCATTCCTTTGGCAATCGGATTTCTACTGCAGAGGCAAATATTGTAAAAGGCGTCACAAACAAATTGTTTATTGGTTTTTTTGTTTGTTTGAAATTTGTTTTATATGTTAATTTATGTTCATTATTTAACAAGAATAAAACACAATTTAATTAGAATTATATGAACAAAAAAATCCCCGATCTAAGTGGCCATCATAATCCTACGTGTGTCAAAGCATAGTAGCCAATATGAGAATATGCATTATTTTTCAATCACCCAACATAAACTAGCTGAATTATGCGGGATTACTTCAAACATCACATTTCTCTCCATCCTCATCTCACTGTCTCCACCTTCATGTGGTTATAGTAATACTGAAGCCCCTGGGTTTTGCTTAATTAAAATACATCCTTTTTGTGTTCCCCTCGGAGTCCAGTGATAGAATAACTATGCAATGGGGTTGGCTCCTTGAGGAGTTAGCCAATGTTGTGTCAGGCAGCCACTCACAGCTAAATCAACAAAACCCTGCAAAGAGGGAAGGAGAGAGAGAGAGAGAGAGAGAGAGAGAGAGAGAGACAGAGAGAGAGAGAGAGAGAGAGAGAGAGAAACAGTGAGGGAGCGACATAGTAGGAAAAAAAAGGTTGGGGTGAGGGTGGATGCGGGGGGGGGGGGGGATTCCCACATCGTGTAAACCCTTAGCTTTTCACACTGAGCACCGTTTTCATGCTAAGCTCTGAGCTTGAACTGAAATCCTCTCACTTATCCTCAAATCCGAGATGAAATACTGTCAGATGTAGTGTGATCCAGGGAATTGGGTGGGAGACTGACAGGCAGGGCAGAGACGTATGATGAGTGACTGATACTGAGAGTGTGTGTGCCCGTGCATGTGGAGGAGGAGGAGGAGGAGGAGGAGGAGCAGGGAGAGAGAGGGGGATGCCGCGAGAGGAGGAGATGTAATAAAATGATTTATCAGAGGCAGAGTGAGTGACTCATGTCAGTTTGATGCCTGGTAACCAAGGACACAGTGGAGAATAAACCACACACTGTATTGTCCTTTTCATTTCACACATTACAGTTTGTATTCTTTCAAACATATAAATCTCAGGAATTTCAAGAGTTTAATCTTTTGAAAAGAAGATCCATAGTTAGTTTTAAGGGGAGACGCTACAGGTGAATAGGGTAAAAATCTTAACGGATAGACACCACCATGAAACTTCCTAAGTTTATTACTTACAATAAAACTATTACGTTTTTATTACAAGTTTTCTGAAATGTAATGTTTACATATGCAAATGAGTATCTAATGCTAACTTTTGGTGAATTTCGGAGAAATCTATAGACGCAAATAGACACACGTTAGTATAATTCACCCCTGAATGTGTTTTTTTTCACCAGTCTGAAAGAAGACATGTTATGGAAGCAAAATAGCCCAAACTCTCCAAATTGACCAGTGCATGAAAATGTATTGCTTTTTGCCTGTAGTGTCTCGCCTTAAATGCATCTTTTCATTTAATTCAGAGAAAGAGCACTGTACATGGCAACAATTTGCATACTATTAAGTGACATTTTTGGGAGCTGTGTGTGTTCTGTAGTCACATGTTTCATGCGGGGCGTTGGGGGCGATATTTGGAGGGTGTGTGTACGTCCCTCATCTCTGAATAGCTCTAAGGCACAGGCAGGAAATGGAGTCCTGGCATTTTGTTTTGCATCAGTGCTCCTCTTTATTAGAGAGGCACAGAATCGGCATAGAATAATAATTGGAAAATTGTAAGCTTGCTTTCATTATAATTAGCGCGATCGCAGGATGCAATAATCCAATTATTTTACTTAAAAGCAAGTTTCCTCATCCCTCCGCAATGTGTTGCAGGATGTGTAACCTCATCCCACATGGACATGCCAGCGCAACGGCAAACTCTGTCTCTCCCCCTCTTACATGTAAACACCAGCATGCTTGAGTGTGCTCAGACAGCTGAACATACACTGACATATGAACACCATTTAGGGGGCCACCACATAAACACACACGTGCACACACCTCAACAACATACAAATAATTGAGTAAGATTTGCTGGTACATTAAGTTTAATGTGTTTGACATTCAGGCGGGAGGATATGGTAGGCTATGAAGTGGAGTAGCTGCGGCACGTCTTTCTTCAATCAGGGCACTGCAGGGCTTCATTTTACAACCCGGACGCAAAGCAAGGCCCGTCAAAGCTAATTAGCGCTGTTGCAAATGGATGCAGGTCACGGCTCTCAGTGGATTGGTCCGCAGAGGGGTCGCCAAAGGTCAAACCTCCAGTATGGAATGATATAAACAATCATCTATAGACCACAAACCAATCAATCCCTTTTAACACTATCCACTTCCTGGTTGGCTGCTCTCAGAGGTCAGGGGTCAATGTGCAAAAAGACAACTGAGCCAGTGGCTTTGGGAGTGGGAAGCACACACTGATTATCCATTCATTTATGTTTTAGCAATCAATACACCAGCAAAAATATATATAGGTATTTAAATAAAACGTTGATCTGTTTTGTTGAAAAGTATTCTTTCTGTGCCTGCTCATGTATTCATTTGCACTTTATGTATTTATCCTTTTATCACTTGTCATTCCTTGTTTGTGTATATTGCTCGGAACTGTTTTCTTCTCTTCCTAAATTAATTTTGTTCAAATAACAATAAATGAGATGTAATTATGCGTAAATTTTTTCTTTTTCGTGCAGTGTCAAAATCATACATCAGTGCATGTTTTTCCCCGCACACTGAATGAAGCCACTTCAACAATAACACGAAGTTCCTGCAATTAGCTGAGCAGAGAGAAAAGGACAGAGAGACTGAGAGAAAGGGGGAGAGGAGAGGAGGGTGGGGGGAAAGATGGAAACCAACGCTTGAGGAATTGAATTACCAGAGTCTTTTCTCATTATCATTTAGCCGTCTTTTATGACCAACCAGTAAGAGATGATGTTCCCATGACCCCGCACAATACACAGACATATTATTCAATCCTGCCTCGATGAAATTCCTGCAAATAAAACCTTTGTGCTGGGCAACAGCTAATTATTTGACAGATTGGCCCCCTTCTGGCTCAGGTTACAGTGTGGAGTGCCCATGTTTTTGCCCCCCCCCCCCCCCCCCCCCCCCCCCCCCCCCCCCCCCCCCCCCC
>CALSBV010012177.1:4648450-4682986 GCA_943590825.1 Bovichtus diacanthus
CCCCCCCCCCCCCCCCACACACACACACACACACACACACACACCTCACCGCCACCACCAGCACTCACCCACTCTCCCCCAGCCCCAGTGCAAAGAGGGGCCACTTTGAGAAAATCCCAGAGGGCCTCATTCTTTTCAGGAGATTATATATTTCAACCCCCCCCCACCTCTCCCTTCCTCCTCTTCCCAACCATCTATCCATCCAAAATCAGGGGAGCGTGGTGTGTGTGTGTGTGTGTGTGTGTGTGTGTGTACAGGGGGTGTCTGTGTGTCAGTGACAGCAGTCATTTCATAGTTTAAAGGGTGTTCTCAAGCAGAAATATTTAATCTTCCCACAAAAATAAAGTTTGACTGGTACAGAGAGAGCAAAGGGGATAAAGTGAGTGTTTTGTTACTTTGAAAAACTGCTGTACTGCATGTAGTGTATTTTTCCGTAATACCAAATTAGAGAGGGGGGAACATTAGCGGATTAAAGTTTTGGGTGGGCTATGCCTTTGGCATTGGTTCAGTCCACTAATAACAAGAGTTTGTCATTAGTGTTCGGACATGGACCACCAAGATAAATGCCAACACATGTTTAAATTATCTGAGGAGTAATGGCGTTTTCCTTCAGCCCTTTCCCTCCCCATAACAATCCCTGTGTTGACTCGACCAGGCGGACATTTTGAGTTATCAGCACAAGTTTAATCTGTTGCTTATTTTGCGCCCATGCAGATGGTATAATTCACGAGGGAGTGTGTGTTAAAAGACGTTAAAACTAAACAATTAATTTAAATAATGTAAGGGAACTCCACTGGGGAACAATGAAATGTAACTAATGTGGTTTTAAAGATTCTGACTGAACTGACATTTAAAATAAATATATAAAAAAGACATCATTTTTTTAAATAAAACAATTTATATAAAAATATCAAAAACTGTGATGGTAAATTATGTTTAAAATGTACAGAGAGACTTAGAATGCACTATCTATACTATGTTTTCTCAGTTCCTAGTCACTAATATTGTCCTGATGTTTCTATTTAAAATATTAAACATAAAATGTGCTGTGAATAAGATAAGTTTATTTATTCTATTTTTTTATGTTCTTAAATGTTAAATCGTGATTCCTTACAGTAGAGTTTCTTTCTTTTTTTTTTTTTAAAGAAGTATCAAATAACTTTATAATAGCTACTATATATCCCTCATATCCCATCCCTTTAACCCAAGAGAACAAAAACAGGGAATTGTTGCTAATGTTTGAGGCATTTCTACTGCAATGCTGCCTGAAATTGCCATATGTGAATATTACAAAATAAGGAATCAATATCATAAAATTGAAGTTGAATTTTGATTTACAATAAAGGAAAATGTGTGTGCCATGCATGGCAAATTGACATATATTATTAGATGTTAGTGGCATTTGTTTGGTTTGGTCATTGTGCATAATATCAGTTTTTTAATTCTCAACATTTGTTTTGCTGTAAGTGAGTCACTTACAGCGATCCAACACAAATATAAACATATTTAAACGTTGTCTTATTTTAACATTAAGTGAAGGACTTAGAATTCTACCACACATTAAGCACTGGTTTGGACACACTTGCGCAGCTAGTTACATTTTCTTCCTAAAAAAAAACATGACAATTTCCCACCTTCACATTCTCATTCTCCACCTTCTGTGTGTCTGCACAAAATGCTCGCTGGGCTCCAGTTGCATGTCTGGGATGCCCGACTACTGTGTTCACCTGGCATGAACCCAAGCGAGCGGAGCCTGGAGTATTCATTGCTCAACCTGGGTGAAGGTCATGGAGTCCAGCCCTTCCCGTGCTCCGCTCCCCAATGAGCAAACATATGGTCACGAAGCACCTTGAACATGTTTGGGTTACCAGAACTACTTGGCCTGAGCTGCCACAGCGAAACAGACAGAGGCACCAGAGGAGGTTTTAGGCTCACCTTGCTAAAGCAGAACAAGGATAAGGAAGGGAGGCTGCCAGCAACCGTGGACATCATTCACTAGTTGCTCGCACACAGGAAAACCCATGTGAAGTCACCCAACTAGATAAAAGCTGCAGCCTCTTCTCTTGTTTCTGTTGATATAAATGTGTATAATCATAAGGTACAAATATCATCACCCCGTTGTTCAAACAGCCAAGCCTTGTCTAATCGCTTCCACGTTTTCCTCCGTGTTATGCTCATTAGTGGGTGACCTGAAGGCATGTAGGAAAAAGAAAAATCCCAAATCTTTGGATAATGGATGCTTGCTGTTTTGAGACAGTAAAAATAAACAGGTCTGCGGCTTTGATAATGAATATGTGGTAAACATCAGCCCAGAGTGTGAGTCTATCACAAAGCTAATAACCACACTCGTGTGTATGTATGTGCATTTCTCATATACAGCATGTGCACGAGCACGTCCCGCATTTGAGCGCGTGTGTGTGTGTGTGTTTGTCATTGCACGTGTGTGTTTATCTTTGGGCAGGCTGAGGGTGGAGATGATGACTCGCCGTTAGACTTCGTGAACGGGACGTGAGAGCGTCTCTAGTGTCTGGCCCAGGTGGCGACTGGAAGGCCGACTTCATTAGCCTTAAAGAGGAAACAAAGGAAGATGCATCGTAAAAAAGTGCTATCCCTCATCTGCGAGGCCACCGCCTGACACATTAGGAATCTGTATGCTCAATTAACCACTGGCAGGCTCATTTTTCCTCTCCCTCTCTCTCCCTCTCTCTCTCTCGCTCTCTCTCTCTCTCGCTCTCTCTCTCTCTCTCTCTCTCGCTCTCTCTCCCTCGCTCTTGATCAAACAGAACAAGCTAGAGCAATCACACTGGACTAGAGCAGGACTTAATACACGGCACGTTTATGAAGTTAGAACATATTTTCTTTGATTTGCAGTAAGGGGGCATGCAAACTTGAGAGGCTCCTTTTTTTTTTTATGTGTGCAATTTACATTTTGAAAAAAGTAACCCAACCTTTTTTTTTGCAGAAGATTTAACTATTTGTCACTTCCCTAATTAAAACTGAAGCAAATCTTGCTGATTGCACTGAAAATGCTTACGAAACATTTCTCTATAAATTCGACAACTGTCTCGTTGCAGGAGGAAGAGGAAAATCAGATGCCCGGGAGGACAGGAAACCGCTTGCCAAAAACACATTACTCCCGAACTCCAATTTGCACGTGAGTTATTAAAGCGTCTGTTTCACCAAAGTCAAATGACATGGGGATTTTTACATCGCAAATTACAAACATGGACGATTCACACATGAGTAAACTTACCGACAGTTGTCTTTTTCTTTCCAACTCCACACTTCCAGATTTTCTTTCATTGTCAAACTTCTAGTCTCCATCATTAAATTACACTGATTCAACTCAAATTGCTTTAGGCAATTAATCAGATTTCCTGCAGCTCCCTTTGAAACTCCAAAAGGCTTTTTACAGGTTCTTTCACATGTGCATTGGTACTCCCCAAGACCTGCGTACAGACATCGATGTGTGAAAACGAGTTCCTCTTTAATGAGTGCTCATACAATGCATCGTGAAGCAAATGTGTCTCATACATGAACGTGTTGCAAAACACCATCTTTATGTGGACACACAATCTTGACTCCGGTCTTCCCCTTTCAGCGACGTGGACATACACATGAGCAGCATGCACACCGAAATCAAACACCTTCCCCAGCATTTCCTCCCTTGAACTGGGTGGCAACCTGGGGATCCTTATCTTCCCATGAACCTCCCGTGAAAAATGACAAAGTGCAAAAAGAACCTGGCTGAGGTGGGGTTTTGCGTGGTGTGGGGGGAGGGAGTCACCGTGATACACATCAGCCTTTGATTAACGAGGTGAGCGAGACACTCTTTAAAATCGCAGGGGTCACGGCTTAGGAGGCCTCCATCCAACACTTCGCCACACTTCACAGGGCCAACTTCTCTTTAATATCAGACCTGCCCCTTTCTCTCTCCTCTGTCCCCCTTCCCTCTCCCCCTCCATGCCCCTCTTTTGAGGTCTATCAGAGAGATGAAAAATGGCAAGCAGCTGGCCGAGTACTTCCTTCCCATTGTCAGGGTCAACAGTTCACTATGCTGATGGAGACCCTCACACCTTCATTAATAAGAGCTCTCCTGCACTCACACAGGTCGCTTTGCTGCATCGCTGGACGGCCATCACTCCTACCTTTGTCTGGATTTCTTATCGTTGCATTCCTCCATCGCTGCATAAGGCATTGATTATTTCACTGATGACTGACAGCTGCTGTTTTTCTTTTCAGTTTGTTTAGCAAGCCTGCCTTGCCTTTGTTCCAACGGCTCATTAATCCGAAACCCCAATATTCCGAAAAATGTGTCCGACAGCCCGTTATCCCAAAACAAACGGGTATTATTCCGAAGGCTCATTGTCCAGAAAATACGCACATTGCAAATTTCTATGCAGAATGACGTCATCGGACTTTCCCTGTTGCGATATTTTGTTCTACCATGGCGAAGGCATGACTTTGCCAGTAGGAACAAAAAACGCGAAGGTCCAATGACGTAGCCATCTCCTGCTGTTTGTTTCAGGGAATATTACGAGCAATGGCCGTTTTCGGACAAATGGGCTTTCGGTCCAATGGGATATTTCTCAGACTAATGGCATTTCGGAATAATGCGATAGCCCTATATCAACGAATATTACAAATCAAACCGTTTTAGTTAGGACAGTATCCAAAAAAAAACATTTTTTGAACATGCTTTTGACTTTTAAATAAAATGTGAACATTACTCATTATTGCATGTGCCTTTGTGTTGGGCTTTTGAAAGTGGATATTTTGAGTTTTTCGGGCTGTCAACATCAGTTGCTCACTTCCTCACTTAGGTCAAACCACTTAAGGTGGTCTGGGTTTAAAAAGCAACACAGCCTCCAGTGGCCGCTAATGGGACTTTAAGACCTTTGACCTTTAAAAAAAAAAGTTAATGACTAAAATAAAAGATCCTCTAAATCAGAATATTAAGAGACAGCTATGTAGGATGAATCCAACTCTATAATACATGTCATGACGTTTGCTTTATTGACAGTGTAGAGCAAAAAGGATTGACAGCAGAGGCCAGGCTGGTCAGATTTGGAGTGCGCTCAAAAAGAGGTACTAATCATAATGCTGAGGTAGCCTTGTTGAGCTGCTAATTACCTCCATTATGAAGATGCAGAGTGCCTAATCACAGGCGCATCAGTGTATACGTGTGTGTTTGTGTCTGTGTGTACACGCGCGTGTGTGTACTGGTCTGTGCCGATTAAGTGGAGGATTAGCCGTCCATCCTGAGGAGGGAGGCGACCAGGGGGTACGAGGAGAGAAGAGTGGGAGGGAAATGGTGGTGATGTTGGGAGGAGGGAGGGGTGTCCCCCTCCTGGAGACGAGCCCTGACCTTCTCATTTCATCCTCATTAGTATCTCATGTCAACAGAGCAGCCACTCCTTAATCATCTGCTATCATCCCAGGCCTACACACACACACACACACACACACACAGACACACACACACACACGCACATGCACACACACAAATACAGACACAGATAAACACAAACTTGCACATGGACTACTTTTACAAACAGAAACGTCATGTATATTCATCTATGAATAAAGAAAATGTGTGATGCACCGTATAGAATTATTATTTTCTTCCAAAATAATTAAGACATTTCATTGTTACACAATAGCAATGAAATGAAAGTTTAATTCTGATTGAAAAATGCCATCTCAGCCCCACTGAGTAGCAAAATAAGTCAACTGATTTCTCCTTTTTATTCATTTCTATAACCCGGATAACAAATTTAACAATGTATTTGTTGCGGTTGGCTTTTTGGGGTTGTGTGGTGGACAGCAGCGCGGCGGCATGGCAGAGGGTGGGCTCGTCTGTCTGTGTCGGCCTCGGTGCCATGGAGGCCCCAGCAGGGTCGGGGGGAGCAGGGGCTCAGGGTGCCAACACAAATGAGCTCCATTCATTTCCCCACTTCGGCATATGGTGGCCCATTGTCCTCGGCCACAGAGGCAGAAGTGATGCAATTTGTTGGCATGTCCTGTCATTTTCACAAACTGCCCATCCCACTGAGGCTCTGGCCAGCAGAAGACAAGCAAGGGCAGCTTGATGTTTCACCCAATCCACATCATTACATGAAATGGGAGCAACAGATCACACACCCCCATACATTATAAAGGCATATGTAGTAAATATTTTGATGAAGAAAGTCAGAAACAACAGGCTCAATCAGAGTAAATCTTCCAGAAGATTATAATATACAGTATCTGTGTCAGTCCCTATTGCAGGTTATAACAACAGCTTATCCTTTTTTCAAGAATAAGATTTTGTCTGATCTAGGCATTAAGACATGATAGCCTCCTCATTCCATTCATGGTATGCAAAGACGTCAGCTTAGGCCAAACAACACATGTAGAAAAACAACAAAACATAACACGTGAAAATTAAATCACAACCAGCGTAGAAAAAATAAACAGTGAAACCGCAAATTTGTGAGTGAGAGTGAAGTGGGCAGCTCACCACCGGCCTGTTCCTGGTTTCACTATGCCAAGCATGAAGCTACTGTCTGACAGGAGAGGGGAAGGAGTCTTGTTTAACTTCCTGAAAAAGCAAACTTTTAACATGAGGTGCACAATATATACCAATGCAGCAGCAGAAAGAAAGAAGTGTCTAGACATGGCTACATTTAGGTCAGACGGAGGAAAACATATGATCACACAGTCACGCACAAAACAATAGTATATGGTGTTGACAGGCGTTTGGATCGCCGGGTCAAAAGTCACTGAACCCATTCCACACTGACGTGTGTGTGTGTGTGTGTGTGTGTGTGTGTACTGCATCCCTGCTTCACGGCGTGGTTTCACTCAATACTTGCCGTGTCAGTTAGAGGTTTGGTGTTCATTGTCCGCACAGCGTGACAACCACACCCCGCTCTCTCTCTCTCTCGCGTGCACGCTCTCTCGGCATGTGACGGAACGTGGGCTTTCCACTGAGCTCCTGAGGAGAAATCAGCAGAGGGGAGCAACTTCAGACACAAGTCAACTTCTCTTCAGCCACTCTGAAGATTGATGACGTTGGTCCTCGTTTCAGTGGGTGTAAGAAACAAGTGGCCCTCAGAGACTCATTACACCTCAGCAAAGATTCGGACAATGGAGTGACACTGCTCCTGATTACCAGATTCATCATTTGTATTGGTCTGGGTGGCTCTTTCACAACTGTCAGCCTGAGAACTGTAACAAAATGAATCATGTCCTGTACTGTAAAACAGCTGAAGAATTCTGGCAAGATGACGTAATGCACTTTTGTTTATTTGTCACACGTAAGACATGCAAAAACAATCAGATAATCCATCTTCGTCCCCCCACACAAACATTTAACCAGGCAAGCTTTGGTCCATCTAATACCCCAATCATATATCCCTGACCTCAATCCTGGCCACACTCTTCTCTCCACCTCCCCCCCTTGTTTTTCCAGCTACCACGTTGCGGTAACCATACTGTGAGATCCCCTCTCCGGCCCTATTCTTAACCCCATTTGTACCCTCCGCCCCCGCCTACTCTCCCAACCTGTCAGGGACCGGCTTCCCATGTCCATCAGCGGGTGATGGATGAGGTGGAAGGTCGTCACCCCACTCTCCAGAGTTCACTGATCCTATCAGCCATGCAGACACCTCCAAATCATAGTGGGGGGACGTTACTGAAATTATACATTTAGGGAGAGCAACCTGGAACCTGCTTTGCTAAATTTGCTTTTAGAGAGATGTGTCATCGACAATAAGTCATACTTCATTTCATGAGCTGTCAAGCATTTCTGACACTGTTTTCTAAGGAAACCATGCAGGAGGGACATAATGGTTAAGCTCTCTTTTGATTGTTTATGTGTTTAAAAGAGTACTACACAGATTATGAATTGCACTCCTTTAACTTTGTCAGAATTATGACGGACTGTTTCTTTGAAAAATAAAAGATCAACATCGGTGCAGCAGCACCAGAGGCATTGTCTTTATAATTTCACGCATTCTTCTTTTTCGTCTACATTACTCACAGTACAATTTGACTGCCCACCGTTTGCTGGGAAATGCAGGTGTGATATGCCAGTATCTCATTCCCAGGTCGTCATAGACTGATGTTTTGTCACAGCACTCGCTGCCTGACACAGACTGATATTTTAAGTTACATTATGTAACAAACATACTCGTTTTAACCCAAACCACAATCTTTTACGAAACATAACAAAATTGTTTTGTTTGAATTCACGGCTAACCATCTGTTTACTGTGACCGTAGTGGAGCGTCATAATTTGACATGTAGGGATACCCATTCATTTAAAAAGAGACTCCAAGGGACCCTGACCAACTGTCTCTCTGAGAGTTGGTAATGAGAACAGGTTGTTTATGCCAGCGGTGAACACGCCTCGAGCCTCAAGCAGGGATGAGCAGTCAGTAAGTTCACCTCTTTCTTACTCCACACCTCTTTTTGTCTTTTTCAAACTAGTAGTCTTCAGACCTAACTGGCACTGACTCAAGTGACATCACTTCACATCACTTAATCAGACTTCATGTAGCAACCTCTAGAGCTACACAAGGCTTTATACAACGTATCTAACGTATGCAGTAGCACTCCCAATACCTTTAAAAAGACTTTGATGTATAAAATTGGTGTATTTCCCCTAGGTTTAGCAGTTCATACTGAATCTTATCTGGGTTTTTAGTTTTTAGTTTTTATTTTTGCCATCCTGGTTCCATGATAGAAGATTCCAACTACAAAGTGGCAATGAACCAGGCTACACAAGTAAAGGATTGTTTGTTGTGTTATAATTTTCTAGTAGTGTGAAGATTTCTTGCATTTTCCTAACAACAAGACCTCTTCTTATTAAATAGATATCCGACATTCAGTAGAAAAATAGAAATGATTTCCTGAAAGTGATTTTCCGTAAAACGCAATGAAATTTGATTGCACCCTGGTACAAACTAGTGCAGTGTCTCACCCCTGACTGACCTTAAATTGCCTCTTGATGCCTATGGCACTGTAGGAAAAGCAGTAGTCCTATTGGTTCATTTCACGTATGTCTTGGTAAACAAAGCTATAGGATATGGTTGGAGTTTCAATTGCTGAGGTAACTGGAGACGGCAAACTGAGATCCTGGATGGTTCTGTCCTAGATGGCAGCCAAAAGTGGCATTGTTTTCTCTCACTCATATCATTCTGTCAGAGGGAGATTGATATACTATGAATACACAAGAAAAATAAACAAGACACAATAGCGTCAAGCCTTGCCATTGACAGGGGCATAGATCAATGTTATTTCCTGCTTTTGCAAAAATACCTAATTCCCCTTATTTAATCAAGCGTCTCCTTGCTCCGGCCCCTCCAGCTGATTTATGACACCCGCTGCCTTTATGAGTACCTGTTTCATTTTCTTGTCTCTACTCTGACACCTAAAGTGATAGAAATTTTATGCTTTTGATAACAATATGAGTTTCACTTTGGCCCAGGAATTCATAGCCCTGTCAACGGCCAATAAATAACAGCAAGACAGCGGAAAAAATTCACAAGCTTCTACGACAAAGCATCCAGCCAATGGGATTTACGTTGGGATGGAAGCAGAAAGGATGGAGCTATGAATAGAAATAAAGAACAAAAGTGGGGGGGCAGCACTATCGGTGGAGCGCAGGATCATAGTAAAAGGTCATGTCAGCGAGAGTGGAAGTGCAAAATGTTTTCCGGTGTCGCCTCGTCAGGATTCATAATTGGTGAGCTGTCATATGAGCATTTTGATAATGTCACTTGAACATAAATGCCATGCTTTGACACACTGTTATTCAGCTATCATAAGTGTGTACAGCAGGGGAGCTCAAGCATTCTCATGTCACGGACCTTCAAGTAAAAAATCATTACAGGTCATGGACCCCCATTTGATTTTATCCCACGGCCGCAGCAGTGTGAAGATCTTTGTTGTTGTTGGTTCAGTTAGGACTTTTACTGCCTGCGCTCTGTCCTCAAGTTAGTTTAGTCATTTGTTTTCACTCTTTAAAGTTGAAATCCTAAACATTTTCATGAACTCAAACTATGGTTTTGATACTATTTATGGTCAACATTCCTTCAGCAAAAGCAATTCCCATATGATGCAAAACTAAGGAGCAAGTCAGGTGACATTGTTATACAATGACAAAGTCTGCTGGATGGATGTGTCAACAAAACATTGGACTTAACATGGGAGACTGCTATGTGTTGATTATTGTATTATTATTACAATGAAGGTCCACTAACCTACATTTCTATAAACAGTAATATGTATATGAATGCAGAATCTGTAGGCAACGGGACAATATTTTGGTAGTCTGTGTTAAATGCAGGTAAAGAGTCTGTGCTGAAAGAAAAAGAAGCGGAACGCAATTTGGCATTGGCTATTGTCTGTTGGCTTCATTCTTGTCTTTATTTGCAAAAAAAATAAACTCTTTACATGTAAACTGACTACTTGTGAAACAATCTGGTCGTGGAAGTAATCTCTCAAATCCTTAACCTAACCAAACTTTAATCATTGCGTTGTCAAATCAATAATAATGAGACCTGTAGTTTTAAACCACACTTGTTGTTACCTGCACTAACCATAGGAATCACAAAATCAACCACGACTGAAATCTTAAGTGTTATTTGGTGAAACAGCACAGTATTTCTCATTTTGCTGGAGACCCATTCAGAAACCCCTGGAACAACACCCCAATAGTCTCAATGCCTACAGTGCCAATGTCTCACCCCCACTCCTCCGGACCCCTGACCTGGAGCTTCTGTCTAATCTGTCACTGGCTGTAAAAACAAGTGTGAGAAAGTAATACACCAAAAATTCTCATATGCATATGAAAAATTGTCTCCTGAATGGGGCCCAGAGGGATTAGATAGATTTATATTGACACTTCACACATTCCTTCGACAAATTGGCCGTTTCTGCATTGTTGCCAAAATCCTGCTGGTTACCTAGGCGATGACATTAAACGAGGTGAAAATGGCACTTTATGTGTGATAAAGTCAAACAAAGATGACGCACTGTACCAGCCGACCAAATCCAAGGAATAGGAAGTAAAATGTCAAGCATTTCAAAAGCAAGCTGCTGTAAACTGTGGTTATGGAGACTATAACGAATCACTGCCCAACCCCAAAGGTCTCTTTGTTCCAACCTCTCCTGGTCCTCACAAAGCGAATATTATGGGTCTGAGTGAAAGGAAGGAGAGAGAGATGTTTTTTGAGTATCCCTACTTGAGCCCTGTGTGTGTTTGGCACAGTGGCTTTGAAAGAGCGTAAAGAAAAGAAAAGGCAGGGTCACGACAAGCATTCCGTGCTAAAGGGGTGTGAACTGGCACAGACTCTTGGCATGGGCACAATGCATGGTGGGATGGCAGCACCCAGGAGCCTCCTGACAGAGACAGAAGCTGCTTGGGGCCAAACCAGCGTCTCAGTGGGACCACAGAAGAAGAAGGGAGGGAGACCAGATCAGAAGCAGAGGGGAAAATTGAGACAGATTTTCTTGCAGGTGTTGAGATAATAGACGGACAAATGATCTAATTGTTGGAGCGTTTTTGGGGAGAGTTGAGAGGGGGAAGGGCTCAGATGGGTTTCCTGGAGGTTCAGAGATCACAGAGTAGCAGGATTTGAATTACAAAGGCAAGCAAGTTGATGTATGCAAACCTGAAAACCATGACAGACACAGGAAGTCTTTCATATGCTCTTACCTTATCATCAACTGTGTGAAGAGGGCGATTATGTCCTGGAGATTTACACTGACAGGAAAAGACAGGGGACAATTCAACTCAGCGGATTACCTGAGTTGAATTGTCCCCTGTCTTTTCCTCTAGCGCCACCAGCAGGTCAAATTGTTCCCTTAGCTAATGAATGCTACCTACCCTACAGCATCGGTGAAACGTAACTAAGTAGTTCTATTAGTACATAGTTCTACTCCACTCTATTTTGGAGGCAAATATTGCACTCTGGACTACATTTATTTGACAGTTTTACTCACTTTGCATATTTTGATTATTATTAATACAAAATATAAATCCACTAATAAATATATTTCTATAGGTTAAGCTACCCACAAATATATTAAGTAATTAAAAACAGCTGCAACATTAAAGTGATGTATGGCCTACACATTAATGCATCGCAAATTACAATCCAGTAATGTAATATGATTCTGAAATGGGCCATTCTTCATACTACTTTTGATACTTTAAGTGTATTTTGATGCTAATACTTTTATACTTTTGATTGCAGGACTTTTACTTTAACAGAGTATTTTTACACTGTACTATTGCTACTTTTGCTTAAATAAAATATATGAGTTCTTCCTCCACCACTGGCTTACAGTTTACATACAGTTGGTACTGGTATTGGCTGTTTAGGATTTATAAACGGTTCAGTGGTCAAAATCCACCAATGATGCAATGTTTTTTCTTTAGATATATTTGTACATTGATAATTGTTTAACCTTTTCATGAGGTAGTATACAACTCTTCTGCCTTTCTTCCTTTTTAATATCAAATTTGTTCATCCATTTTTCATCCTGGCAGACTTTTTGTTTATCACCTACTGGAGGACAAACCGGACCACTGGATCACTTTCTATTCATTGTTTATTATTTGCTCATACAGTGCAGTGTATTAGTACATACTGTATTACATTAAGGGTACAGACCTTTAACACAGGAACACATTTACACACATCCTAATCAACTAGCTCCACTTTAAATGATTCAGAGACACGGCTTGGCCCTATCCATATTCTCTGGTGAGAGAAAGCCAGGATATATTTGGAACATCACACTTTTAAGAGCGTGAGCTTCAACTCCCCTGGGTCATTTTCTGCTCTGGTCTTAATTGAGAGTGTTCTGGAAAAATCATTACTATATTAATGATTTAACACAAAGTAACTACCTGCTTTTTTCCAGGAGGAAAGGGAGATTTGCTTCAAATCAATACCCATGCACGCTCATTATAAGGGGGGTAAAGTTATAGTAATTAGGCAGACACCAATAACTTTTTAATGATCTTTGTTTTTAATTGCATATTATCGGGTTGCACAGTCTGTGTGTTTATACCCAAATATAAGATAATGGTGAGGGGAGAAGTAAATTAAAGAGAAGAGGCACCTGCAAGGTTTTTTACCTTAGCAACAACAGCAGCACCGATAGTCCATGGTGTGCATGGAGGAGGAGAGGATGAGCATCTTTTCTTTTGCGCATCAGTTTGCCTAATGTGTGTGTGTGTATGTGTGTGTGTTGAAATAACACTTCCCTTCCTGCTGTCTATTAGGCTGAGGAAGTGAAAGGACTGTCACAAAAAATGGTGTGAGGAAGTTTCAGCGAAATCAAAACATTGATATGCCAGTTGAATCATGGGATGTTACGATCACATACTTCCTTTCTATACGAGGATGCCTTACAGGTGAAGTAAAAATCACCAACAGTGCACAATCCATATACTGTATAAAAGAAGTGGATGTAGTCACCATGACATCACACATTGGTGTGTGGACTGCGTTTTTGAAACCTCAAGTTTGGCCTTTTGGTCGTTGCCATCTTGTTTTGTTTTTTTTTTACCAGAAGAAGAAACAAGATTTTAGGTGACCAAAATGTTGCAATTTAATTTCATGTACTGAAAACACACTGTGAAATGGTTCTAAGACATGGAGAGCACCCAGACCAGAAAAAAAATATATATCAAAAGGTAACCACGCCCTAAAGCATACCCTGCTTTGTCGTCTATTTTACACTAAATGGAACCATCATTTACGAAGTGAAAATCAGGCTGTATTCTAAAGACTTGAAACTACACATTGAGACAATAAACCCATTAGGAAAATATTTACTGTGGTATAAATCAAGTGAGAAGTAGGGTTATTTTCTCATAGACTTCTATAAAACTGGACTTCTTTTTGCAACCAGTGGCATCACCGCCTGCTGGCCAATAGAGAGAATGCAAGTTTAAGCCACTTCCGCATTGGCTTCACTTTTCATAACCGGAGGTTGCCGCCTGACACAATGTCAGTTAATTTAACCTCTATTTTAGCTGACTGTAGGCAGTCTTGTGTGCCAGTGTGGACAAGAAAAGTGTGGTTTTGCCACAATGAAGAAAAGCAATAAAAATATGAATGAAAAACCCTAAAACGCGACAGCAATGGATAGCCATCTGTTAGCACTTAAAGGGGAAGTGGTGTGCTCAAAGCAGTGGAGGGGTGAGCATCTAAGAGAGAATAGGGAGGGTGGGAGGGAGCGGGATAAATGTGGTGATAGAAAGAGCCCAGGAATGCCAGCCTGGCAATCCAGGACTGCTCTGAACGAGTGAGCCAGCCAAGAGCTTTTTTTTCTTCTTCTTCTTCTAATTCTGCCTGATGCCTTCCTTTTACCCCCACCTCACTCAACCTCCTCCCTCCCTTCCTCGCTCGGCCTGTTCACTCTGGCCCGCTCCCCGAAACTCCGCGGCAGATTGTCGATTCAATGACTCCCCTGTCAGGTGATTATCTAGGAGCTTTAATGTAATCTTCCACTCACACGTACCATATTTCAATTACGACTGCCATTGTGAAACAAGCTGCAGATTCAATTCACCAATTGCCCCGCAGTCGCCTCAACAATGTTAACTGTAAAAAAAAAAAAAAAACGCCAGCTGAAGGCAATTATGCATGTTTTCAGAGCCAATTATGATCGCTCTCATGGCGGCGGTTATGCCACGAGCAAGGGAGTGTTCAGAAATTTTTAATTTAATGACAATATGCTCGTGGTAGAATTCAGCGTGCTGCCCGCACTCCCAGGCCTGCCATCTTAACATCCACAGAGGGAACCATTAAGGCAGATAGGAGAAGATTATGGCCTCTCTCAAGGGCCACACTGGGAGCAAAGGGAGGGTATCAGCAGTGTAGGGTAGATGGCATCCACTCATCCTCTCTGCAGGATCACAGCTGGCAGGGCTCGGTCCAAGCTAGAGAGGCAGACTGGTTAGCTCGTCTTCCAGTTTGGACTATAGAGGGAGCATAAACTATCACATTGCCACAGCAGGCCACAGACTGCGAGATGTTGTAGAGAGAGATCAATATCCGCTCTGTGGGGCTTATTTCCTCCATATTTCTGAGGTGCAGGCGCAACATCATTGGGTCAGAAAGCTTTCGGGAAATGGTCTTGACTGTTTTTTCGCTTCACACTGTGAAATCCTGTTCAGATCTGTGGAGCTAAATCAGGGACAAAAGTTTTGATCATTTGAAAAAAAAAATTGTAACTGAAAGTTCAAGTTTTGATGTTCAACTTTGAAAAATACAATAATATATTCAAACTAAAAATAAGTGTATGAAAATTTTTTCAGGTACAATATTATTTTGATTCAGTTCTGGAATTCTTTGGAATAAAGTATTTAATAAAATTTTTTCACTTTTATATATATTTTGATATTTGAGTTAATGTTTTTTTTTCATTTGTAGATTTTATGTTTTCAGATTCATATCGTATTTTTTCAGTTTCAACTCTTCTTTTTTTGGTTTCAGGTCTTTTTTTGACTTTCAGATTGTATTATTTCAGTTTCAGACTTGTGGCCATGATCTGGTGTGGGGGGGCGGGGCTTCAACTGAGAGGGGCATTGAAATGTGAGTGACAGCAAAACAAAGAAGGCTGAGGACCTGCCTCAATCATGTTGCCTTCAGGAAACGTAGGTACTGCGAGAAGTATAATTCAACACTTTCAATACTCCATATTCCCGTGATGGCAGTAAAAAAAACTGACAGCAGTGACAAAGTTGTGTTAAGCAAGCTGTCTTACATCGTACTTGGTACCAATAGCAGTATTAGAGCAATAAACTATGCCAGATTGTGCAGTTCAACAGCCACACTTTAGTGATTGACATTCCCACTTCCACACAGAAAATAAAATAATATTCAACCTGAAAAGACCTTTTCATACGCTTATTTTTTGTTTTTGAATATATTATTGTATTTTTCAAAGTTTGAGATCAAAATATGAAACTTGAAAAAATGTACTTTCAGTTGCAATTTCTTTTTTCAAATGAACAAAACTTTCGGCTCCCTACAAATCAAACAAAACTTGAAGCGAGTAAAGTGTGTGTTTGTCCACACATTTTGTATACACATTTTAAATTCTTTACAAAAACTTTTAATCAATGAATTTCTCAATTATGTATTTTTTAAGTCACCAGTTGGTCTGTAAAAATGCCCATCACAAGTTGGCAAAACCCAAGGTGACGTCTTGAAACTTTGCTTGTTTTGTCCAATGAAAAAGTTCAAAATTAAAAGATATTCAATGCTGAATTTTACATGAGGAGCTTAAAATATATATGTTTTCATTTTCACTTGATAAATTAGTTCAAATGAATTCAACAATAACCAATAAATTACATTACATTTAGCTGATGCTTTTGTCAAAAGCGACTTAAGTGCTTCATACAGAAGAATAATTTTTTCTTTATTGGCCAAGGTGCGGTCGAAACAAGTGGTTTTTCAGTCTGCGACGGAAGGTGTGAAGACTTTCTCCTGACTTGACATCAATGGGGACCTTGTTCCACCATTTTGGAGGCAGGATAGCAAACAGCCAGGTTTTATTTTAAGGGGTATCTGGGTCCCACACCTTTACAATAGTATTTTAAGGGAGAGCATTGATAGTTAATGCTATTCTGTGTACAACATTACCTGATTAATAACAACCAGAGCTTATGGCTTACAGAGATTTGTATTTACCACCACAGCACTAAAGCAGAGGTTCTAGTGCTGGATAACACATATTGTCCATAGATTTGGGCGACAGATTTAAAAAGCTCCATTCTTCAGATAAGAGAATGCAGGTTAGATCTGAGCCTCCGTCCCTCCCTCCCTGCCTCCCTCTCCCACTGGGATGTTTGTATAAAACCCAGTCAGTTCTCAGGGGTAGAGGTTGACAGGAGAAGACATCGCCTCAGTCCCTGGGAGATTGGCGAACACAACACATATATTAATGCATTAAATGTGTTGACTGTGTTCAGCCCAGGGATGTAAGAGGGGGAGAGAGAGAGAGAGAAAGGTTAGGGGGAAGAAGAAGAAGAAGAAAAAAAAAGCTGTTGTAATGTATGGTGTTGTCTTGTATAGCATGTCTGGCAGCAGGGGGGTGGGGGTGGGGTGGTTGGAGGAGTGTCGGCCAGATTATAAGGCCTGTGGTGAGAGATGAGGGATGGCCGACTTGTAAACAAGTGACAAGCGTCCTGGATGACAATTCCTAATCCATCATAGTGCTGTCAGCAGTGACCGGTGAGGTGACGGACAGGACCCAGGAGAGGGGACAGCTGCCGCACGTCAATCCACATCATAATTTGAAAAGCTTTTCCACATGAGCTGAAAACAGAGAGAGAGAGCGAGAGAGAGAGAGAGAGAGAGAGAGAGAGAGAGAGAGAGAGAAAAGAACTCATACATCCCCACTTTCTGCCACCTTCTCCACAATCTGCCTCCATCTCCCCTCCCTCCTCACTTTTTCCTCCTCAAGCTTTCTTCCTTGCTGTTGAGGTTAGAGATGATGTAGTTTCCTCTTCCCTTTCAGATGGTGAACTAGAAAACGATGGCATCCTTGAACTTGTCTTTGCTGATGGGACTATAATCAGATAAAGGAAAAGTGTTTTAATTCGAGCTGTAAGTGTACACAAGCCACTGTGAAAATGTAATCACCCAAACCACCCATCATACGTATTTCCTATTTCAACATGAACTTGTCCCAGTGTTGTGCGAAAAAAAAAAAAAAAAAAAAAAAAAAAGCAAGTTACTTGACAAACTTAATTTAGATTTAATAGAATAACATGTGGATGTAAGTTTGTATTTGTTCTACTTCAGGAACATGTCATACTTACTTTGTGTAAGTATGACATGACAGATTCTGGCTGTTTTCAACTTTTTGTTTGTGCAAAAAAATAAAATAAAAAAATGGCACATCTCTAAATAAAGGTTTTTTGTTGACAGTGGCTTTACTTTCTTGCTGGAGTCCCACACACACACCACTGCTGTATGTGTCAAAATCATAACATTAATTTATATATATATAAAAAAATAATAAAGTGCTAACGCTTCATGTTTTCTCCAAACATCTTCTAGCAGTATGAATCAGGTGCTTCTCAGTTTGAGACTAGTAAACTTCCAACTTAAAAACAAAGGCCACTGAAGCGCACTGACTGAGCTGCCTTTAATAGTGCAAACAGACAGAAACATGTCATCAGTTCAAAATCACGTTTCTCAGCAATCCTCATAAAACTTTGGAAAATTCATGAATTATCAAGGTGATAAAACCAAAATGTTAAATAGGTTTGTTTGTTTCCCTGCTTGCTGTTAAAGGGGGCCCACGGTTAGGGTTAAAAGCAAAAAGTAATTATGTGAAAATAAATAGTTTTTATAAATCATCATAAACAGTAACAGTCAAACCTCAAAGAGGTTTTAGGAAAATTGATAATAACATATTAGTCAAAATTGAATATATATGGATGGAAAGAAAGACAGGATTTGGAAAAAAAATGTATAAGAAACTATGACATTTGTGGCAATTTGTGATGTGTAAAATAAAAGTTTCTACTGGAAATGCATTTTAAGGTCAGGTGTAAACACAATGTAGACTCATGCTTGTTAACGCCAGGTGTAAAGAGGCCCTATGAGTATTAATCTTCCTCTTGGCTGTCGGCGGGCTGATTTAGTCGCCCATGTTGGGTCAAGGCCCCCATTCTTTTCTTAAAGACCTCGCTTCCCTGCCAAACCGGGATTTCCGATTGAGGGGGCCTCAATAACAACTTTGATGTGGACGGCGTCCTAGAGGGTGAAGTGAAAGGCGAGAGGGAGGAGGGCCGCACAATGGCCCGACCTTCCTACTGCATCTGCACAGATCACACTCTAAATGGTCACATTGATGCTGCTGCTTAGCTCTTTGCTGCGAGTCCTGGATGGAGCCAGCACTCGGGGACCGGGACGCAGCAAAGCCTGGGCACCTGCCGACAGACAGGGACAAATTGATTGAGAGCAGGCCAGCTCTTATTGCATTTAACCCCCCGCACTTACCAGTTAGTTCTGCTTAAAGCTACGCATGAGTAAACTGGAACGGAAGTGTAAATAGAGGAGCTGTTAAAACAAGTTCCCCCAATAAAACAATTTGCTTCTCCTACTTTTTTGTGTGTGTCGTTATTGATGTTTGTTTCTAATTGTTTACTGACTATATTTACTGCATTTTGTTCATTTATTTTCAGTTACAACCTGTTATGCGTCACACAATCATTGGACATTTTGGCCTTCAGTCTTTTTTGGCTCAGTTTGCAGAGACACTTTTGAATAAATGTGCAAGACCACGTGCATCGTGCCAGAGGCATTGTCACTCTTAATGATGAAGGTCAATTAAAAAAATAAAAAAAGCAAAAAAAAAACATGTTTTCTTTTACTTGAACAACTTAATGAAAACAATTATTTTAGTGAAAGTATTAGGAGGCGTCACTGTGCCTTTATGAGTAAAAGGAAATGTTTATTTTCCCTTCTGAGGGCCACAAATCAGGCTGGGTAGGTGATGTCATTCACCTAAAGAAAAATATTTGAAAACCAGAATTAGGATAACTCAATATCCTTTAATGTTACAGATGATAAAATCTGTTTCCCTAAAAGCAAGTGAAGTTTTTAAGTGGCACTTCTGATTTTAACCTGCCACCTTCTGGTCATACCTTTTCATTTTACGTCAGTCTCTACAGTTACTTTTCTCTGAGGGAGCCACACTTTTTAAGCTCCTGCACAAAACACACACCCCCACTCATGGAGGGTTTTTTTCGGTCTCGGTGATACACTTAAGGTCACCACGAGACAAGAGTGGGAAGAATCTGGGAGCAAAAGGCAAAATGGTTTGTGTCGATTTAAGCAAGAGGGTAATAAGGGGTGGGGGTGGGGAGAAAAAAATCAATAACAACATAAAATTGACTTAGTGCGTGTCATAAAACATAAGTAAGTGCTCTGAGATGGAGAAAACTGGACTCTCAATTTAATCTGCGCAAAAGCTGCACTGTACAGATGAAGTGATGTGGAGATAGAGAGATGGAAAGAGGAAAAGGAGAGTGGGTGGGAAGTAAAAGAAAAAAAAAAAAAAAAAGGGAGGAGGGAGGACAGTGTAGCCCACAACATAGGGAGAGAAAGATACAATAAAATCTAAAGGACAGACACTTAATTGTCATATTAAAGACTCTCTCCAGTGCTCGGCAGAGGGGAAGGTTAGCTCCCATTCATCATCGGGCTAACAGCCACTTGAACGAAATCACAATTAAAATCTGCTCAATATTGTCCCTGGGACGTTTTGCGAGCATTAATTTTTTCCCATTGATTCTCTACCCCCCATAAATCAGAAATGTTGTGGCGCATGTAATGGTTTATGGAGAAAGGATTATGGTGTTATGAAGCTAATGTAGCAGAACAGTCTCATTTAAACACAGCCTCTCTGGCCGCCTTACACAGGACAGAGTTATTACACTATTACACAGCCTATCGCAAACACACTGTTTAAAAGCTGCGTGTAATTGGACAATACTGTAGATTTACAACATTTATGATCATAATAGCAATGTGTTAAAGGATTGTGTTTATTACCAGCACTTAAAACCATAGGTGGGACTGCAAGGCATTTACATTAGGGGGGAACGACAGTACTTAAAGGGTCAGTTCACCTAGATAAAAAAAATTAAAAAGTTCAAAACTCAAAGTTTTTGGTTTTACTGTCCAAGTTTTAATTCTTACAGCACAGAACAAATATATAAAATAAATACAACTATCCCCTCGGTAAAAAGAAAAGTAGTTCCAATCAAAACTGTTGCTATTAAGGCAATATTATCCTGATTAATAGGGACACTTTTCAATTCATCAATTAATTAATTATTTAATAACTAAAAAAACTGGTAAAAAATAATTATGTGCACAAATAGATTACTAGACGACCACTACCCTCACTTACCACTAGTGTTAAAAGTGGAAATATGATTTATTTTGTAATTTGGCTGAAATTACCCTTTAATCTCAATTCACGCACATTTCTAACTGTCAAGCAGGGTCTACCTAGTTTCAAATGTATAGGTTTTTGACATTATTGTGCACGTTCACTGTGGTGTTGAGCGTTCCCAACATCATATGTGTGACGTGGCTCTGTCGTCACTGGTATTCAAGTAAACAAGACAAAAATGCATGTATGCATTGTGGGACTGTGAGCAGAAAGTAGTGCACTGCACATTCCATGGACACTGCTTTTTTTGTTCCATCATGAAAAATGTTCAGGGAACTATATTGTGAGAAATGTCCTACTCAAAAAACGGACACTGAAATAAAAAGGCGGAGAGTAATAAAGCACACGATATAGTACATTTTTTGTGATTTCGGACACAGACACGTACAGTTTGGTGACGTCACGCAATTCCCGGCCTAGCTCCACCCAATTTACACCCGACTAGAGAGCTAATCTGCGTAACTGAACACTCCTGTGTGGGTGTTCTGGGCCTTCCAACGGGTGTTCATTTCAGCTGCAGATTAATAAGTAGTTATGTCACTTTTAAAGATAAGAATCTCTGTGTGTGAAGTTGTGAACCCACGAAGGATTTGTGAATTCAATAGGAAGCGGATTTGTCAGTGTGCTGAGGGTGGACACATTACTGTTCTGTGATGGCCGGAGCCCGGCAGCTCAGTGATCCCACCGATCGCAGCTCCAACTATCATAGCTCAATCTGAGAGGGGGAGAAGGAGGCCCGGTGCCCAAGCATCAAATCATCATCACATAAAACGGTCCTGACACCAGCTAAAAAGGGAGATGGATCATGTGGCTTTGTGGTGGCGGAGAAGTTTGTCCCTTGATAGAGCCCTTAACTCAAAGGTAGTACACACCCCTCCTCCTGCTCCCATCACCAGCAGACATTCACATATGGCACACGCACACACATATATGTGCACCGCCTGCTTCCCAACAGAGGCAATTCTCTCTCTTCAGGGTCAACAGCTTAACAAGGCCAAATAATAGCGCGCACCTCTTGGCTCACGCATCCCACTTGGACTGGGTGCGTGTGCGCGTCTGCCTTTGTGCATGGATGAGATAAATGTGATGTAACTTTATGCCATAACGATAGAAAATTATACAACACAAGCAGCAGGACGACTGCCTCCTGTGGTATTTCAATATGAAGATGAGCAGCAGTAAGTCTTTTTGACAGCCCCTCGGCTTCCAGTGAGTACATGTAAAAATGATGAATGTAAAGAGAAATATCCGTAAGTGCCATGGCCTGCAGTGTTTCCCATACATGGCTTTTTACAGAGCCTGGCGACATGGCGAGGGCACTGTGTGAACAGACATAACTGACAGCTTTACAGTGTGCATAAAACCAGTGCATAGAGAGAAGCATGTACTTATATTGCCCCGTGTCTCCAACTCTTAAGAAAGCAGCATCAGGAAGCTCCTGATGGTATTAGCATGGGCAGACTGGAATTAGTTACTAACCTGTTTACCCTGACAAAATATGCAGTTGTTAGCAGTTGCTTTGTAAATTCTTATTTTACGTACAACCATCATGGTAGAAATGATGATACACTGTTTCAGATTCAACCACCCAACAGTATGTACAATGATGCTTCTCTGCCAGGTGCACCATCACAATTCTGCTTACACATTACACACCGCCTACACATTAATTCAGCAGTAATATATTCTTAAATGTATTTATTTATTTGATTTCTTTTTTCTTTTTTTCTACAGACAAGACAAGTATATACAAGACAATACATACTGTACAGCACAGCACAAAACTCAAACAATAATGTGTGGTATTGCTTCCACCACTTGAAATAAATAAAATATTTGTTGGCACGTGGAAAGACTAGAAAAACTTGCGATAGCCTTGTTTTGGTGCAAGTAACTGTTTGTGATGTTAATACACCGTATTGCATGGCACTGTAAAGGTGAAGGGACAGTATAACATGTGAAGCAGCTCCACCTCCAAGACACATGTACAGGCTATACATTTATCTGATTAGCAAAGAGATGGAGTGACACATGATTATAGTGCCTCATCCAAATAGCTACAGAGCTAATGACACACTTTCATGCGTAACTGTTAAAAAAAAATCTTGCATGGTGGTCTTGTTTCGTTCTCAAATTGAAACCGCATTTGCTCTTTGGTTTATTGGAAAAAGGAACATGTTGGAAGTGATTTTTTTCACTTCCAACATGTCTCTGTCACTAAAACCAAAACCTGTAATTACGAGTAGAGCTAGCAGTGTTGCTCTGGAGTTCAAATGTTCTCCTCTGGTTTCGCGGCAGAAGAAATTCCGCCGATACCGACCAATTCCAATAGCGGTGTCCCCCGACTGGGAATTGACATAGTGGAATCTGATTGCTCAAATCTTGCCTATCATTGACTGATTGTCAAATCATGTTAGTTAGTTTTTTATTTTTTTTTTTTGCTCATTGATTGACCCTGTTTATTGTTTGTAGGTGCTGCACTGTCCGTGGTACTGAGACAGAGCGCAGATCGATAGACAGACAGAACACGGCAAGATTTCTTAAACCTTGCTTGCTTCCGTGTTTGTAAATACAACTTCCCGCCCCAATCCGCAAACAGCTGTTTCCAGGAGAGTTCCCCTGCTCATTTGACGGAGCATCGTTCATGAATTCAAAATATATCATGCTCTGATAGTGCTAGATTCTTACATGAGTGCTCTGATAAATACATGTATTATTTGATTTTAAAACAGTAGCCTTATGTTGTTGTTACTTATCCTTTCTGAGGCCATCGCCAAGATGATGCTAACTTGAAACATATTTTACCTGCCGATTTATTGAAGCACACAAGTTATTTAACATTTTCTAGTAGATAATTGAAACTCATTATAAGTGATATTTATTCCAAATTAGGCTGAGTATCATGCTTTATTGGGAGAAACCAAGTAATTCTATGTCAGATCTGACATTAAGCACCCCATATAGCCCGAATGGAAGAAGCCGTTGTTTCCACGAGTGCAACATTTCGTCAAATCAGGCTCCTTAGATCGAATCCTGCAATAGTCAACTTTTTTCAGGGTCACCCCTACAATCCAAATAGCCTTGTATAGAATTCAGTGCAGAATTCAGTGCAGTCCATCTGTTACCTTCACTTTGTACTGACTGATCCCAGGACTGAGGAATAATGAGGAGCCTGGAGAAAACCTCAGGGGTAATGTAGGAAGCCCTTGTTGTACAACAGATAAACAAATCATGTGCTGTAATGTTATCTAAATAATGATATCACCATGAATAATGTCATTTGACGACAATAAATGGCCGCTTGATAAGAACACCGGGGATTTACAGCGTCTGCGGGGACAAACATGATAGTAGTAGAAATGAATGCAATCCTAAGCACGATGCTGTAATTCAATCTTTAGCCAAGATCTTTACGGTAGCTGCGGACTGCCATAGAGCGCCACATCTCCCAGATAAATTCACATGACAGTCTGCGAAATGCTCCCATAACCAGTGACACTGGATGATTTCCCGCCTCTGACAAGCCCCAGTATTGAGTATGATAACACTTACTTTGTCTTCATCCTTGGCTGGAGTATAATATCAATCCGTTTGATGATCCAGCAAACCGAGTCGAGCACTTGTGTATCAATCTTCATACATCGCTGCCTAGTGTCTAACAAAGAGCCCAGAATGGGATCATTCAATCACTCCAGGGCTGTGCTGTGTTCGGTACACTCGGCCTTCTCTGCAGCTCAAGTGTTTCACTCGCTGTCAGCATCTCTCCTATTTTTCATCCCCTTCTTTCCCCTTGTCTCTTTCTTTTACTTGTGGGGGAATAAAGACACAAATTACAGATGATCACACTACATAAGTGCGTGCTCGTCATAACTGAATGTCACATGGTCAAATGGAAATCTGGAAAACATACGGAAGGTGCATGTCTGTCTGTTCTCACCATCCAAGTGTCTCACCTTTCTCATGACCTAACTCTGCTTTTTCCACCCATAAATCACTGCTTCACCTTTTAACCCCTCACCACTATGGTAGCTTTAATCTGTTCTTCCTTATCTGTGTCCTCCTTTCGATTCTGGATATCAAAACTATTAGCGATATCTTCTTATTCTTTATCTTCTAAATACGAGTTTATATTTCTATAACCAAACTGTGACCAACACCTTACAACCATAAACCTTGTTAATTACTGAGCTTTAGGGATGCTGGTAGGCGGATTTTACTTTGTTTTTTGGACAAAGCCGGCCTAGCTCTATGTTCAGCCTTGGATCTTAGCTAAGCTAACCTGCAGCTGGCTGTAGCATCATGTTCACCTCACAGACGTGAAAGTGGTATCGATCCTCTTTTGTATTATTAGTTTGGTGGAACTGGGCTTTATGCAACAGTCATGTCATACACCAGCAAAATGCCTGTGTGTTCCATGACATTGTATACCAACAATGTCTTAAGGCGTATCAACATTACCTCAGAAAAACTGCTTTTCGACGCATCTCCTCTATTATAACCTTGGCAAAGGAGGTTATGTTATCGTTTTGTTGGTTTGTTTGCTTTGGTTTGTCTGTTTTTCAGCAGGATTTAGGGAAACGCCACAGGCCGTCATGAAACTTGGCGGAAGGGTGTAGCGTGGGACAAGGAAGAACCCACTGCATTTTTAGAGTGGATCCTAATCACACTTTAGATACACACATTGTTTTTCATGTGTACGCGCTGGAACAACTGCAGTGCCCAGAGCAAAGCAGGGGTGCGGCAAAAGTTTAAATGTGTGTGGGCACAGCCAATCCCTGTTGACCACTGCTTGAACTGCTTGAACTGCTTGATATGGACAAAACAGTAGAAACGCCTCTCAGTATAACTCAATACAATTCAAAAGCACCACAAACTGCAGCCTCCAATATATATAAATATATACATATACATATATACACTTTGCTTTTTCAGACACTTTCCAGAAAAGCAAAGCTCTTTTGGCATAGAAAAAGGTCAAATACTTCTGTATATGCTTGAATGGGTACATGTGTGAAAATCCATAAACACATTAGCAAGAACATTTAATTGTGCATAGCAGTGGCAGCAGGTTCACTTCTGCTCAAAACAATTATATATGTATGATGTATTGTACATTATGTCTTTTTCAGCAGTAAAACGTCTAACTGAAGTTACTTGTTACATGTGTTTATGACAATAAATGTTACCAGCTGTAGCATACTGATTATTTATGTGTATTTCACGCGTACCATCTCCATGAAATGTGGCTCTGCAGCAGGGTTTGGTGCACTGTGGGAAGACAACTATGAGGCTGTGCTCTCCCAGTGAAATATAGCTCAATCAATAGACACTCAGCAATCAACTTTTACTTGTCAGTTTTGATATATCCGATCATAGCTTTGGGTTGTTTTGCGATGTCTAATGTTCTGTGAAGATGGGCCTTTCATATTCTTTATCGTTTCTCCCTTCTTCTTTTTTTTGCCCCCATCGACAAAAAAAAAATGCGCTCACACTTTTGTGAAATAAAACCTCAGAGGGAGAGAAGGGGGGGGGGGGGGGAGAGAGGGGGTGGAGGAAACAATGAAATTTAACCCGTTTAAAACTGTATCATTTTCGGACCATACCTCAGGGCGCTGGGTGTTTATCGGCGGGACTGGAGAAGCAGAGATCACCGGACTGGTAATTGTTTCCTCTAAATCTGCTGAGCTCTGAGGAACACCAAGTGCAGTTTTTCATCAGACAGAGAATGAGAGGGTAAAAGGACAATACTAAGAAAAGCAAAAATGCTTTAGTCCATCATGTTGGTTTTTATCACTTCATCTAACAAGTGAGTAAAGCTACTAGCCCTCCACACAACATAATTATAAAACACAGCTTTTGCCACTGCTGTGCTCACTGGAGAAAGGTTTCTGCTGCAGCTGAGCGGTATGCGACATTTTCTGTGAATAAAGGGGAAAGAAATACACAATAAATTGCATGCGTACTTTAGATTTGATAGAAACAGAAGGAGAATTGAGGTGTTTTGAAAAGCACCTTAGCGCTAACTTGATTTGACATTTTCCTATTGAGTCAAAGCTCAGCAATAGGTCTGATATCTCATTTAAGCTGTAAAGTGATGTCCTCTCCACGCAGCCACAGAACGACATCAGAAAGGCAAAGTACTGCCACTCTTCACTCGGACCAATTTGTCTCCATCACTCCAGTCATATAAACACTGAATGATTTAGCTAAAATTGTGCAGAGAATCTTATGGGGATTTTTTTTCTCCCCCTACTTTATTTTCATTATACTTGCGAGTATGTTAGAGGTTTTCGATTGTATGCGTGCGTTTGGCTTTGAAAGTCTCAGATTTAGTGCCGTGGTATTGGCTCATTTTTCATATCCATTGTTGGCTTGTCAGGGTGTCATAGCTGTTCCACAGAGCTGTTAGATCAGTCCAAATGTATAAATCATCCGGCATCTGACACACTCATTTAATTTGGGGGGCCCTGGTGCAGCAGCGGGCCTATTAATGAAAAATCCCTGCCCTGTTTGCTGAGTGGGAACATTCAGCCTTTTTTATTTTATTTTTTATTAACATGGATATTCTGTATGATTTCCCTCAGTAACCTGGCTGCCAAGCTGGCACTTTGTCATTTATCATCATATGTTATGTTTGTCAATCTGTTGAATTCTTTCAGTCAGAAGTCCTTAGGAAAATCACTTTGCATATTAAGAAGAAAGAAAAGGGGCAAACTCTAAAGGGCGCTAGGTGGGCCAAAGCGCTCACATTCCTCAGTGCAGCGGTGGTTCCAACCCCGGAGCCTGTGTTATTGTTTTCCATCTGTGAAATAAAGTAACAGGTACTTAATGTACCAAAAACAATTTGTACAGCAGTTCTTTTTCCCCATTGAAGGCGTGCATGGCTCGCTGAGGGCTCCCCTTATCTCAGCGAGGCTAATCCATTTTCACACTGCGCTCTGGCGCTCTCATTTTACAGCTGAGGAGCTCTCCGGCTCCACGCTGGGCCTGAAATGGGACCCTAGTCACTGTGGCCCCTTGGAGTTTGCGTAGGTAAGTGTGCAGAACAAATGCTGAAAAGTCTTTAAAAAGTTAAAGGGACTAGTTTTTCTTTTTTTTTTCTTCTCTCTCTCTCTCTCTCTCTCTCTTGCACTCTCTCTCTCCCGGGTCCCACCTGATCACCTACATTTTTCCTGCATTTCACAGTGTGAGCTGCTGTGCTTGAGCGCTGTCACAGGAGAGTTTGTAATTGGAGGAGCATGCAGAAAGTAAAAAATAAAAATGTGTATATCTGCGAGTTATTCTGCACTGGTGCACAGTGATGAATTGTTTAATTTATTTGTAATTTTCATTATTTATGATTTATTGTTTTAAGTGTATGTCACAGCATAAAACTGATGAATTGATTCACTTGTGCAGACACAAAGCTGCTGTTTATTAAAAAAAATAAAATGTTTTAACTCAACATGTTTAAACTGCATTATGAGCAACGTAAATGGGAGCAACTGGGATGGATGTGGTATTTGAATATGGTATGAGATGGATCTTAAATGTAAAACTTCCTGGCAATTCCATTCCCAAAATGAAAAATGCAAGTTTTTTTCCCCTCAAAGTCAAAGAATGTGCATCACACCAGACTGTGGCATGACGAAGAGCTGGCAGGTCTGTTGCTTGATAATGATATTGAGGTCCCACAACTTCCACATGAATGACTATCTAATGGGGGCCCTTCTGGTGGTCTGGTATCCTGGGTGCCTGATTCAAGTGCATGTTGGAAGCCCTTCCTTGGGCGTCTTTGTTTGAGACAGTCAGCCAAGACTAACTGGGATCATCCTGGTTCAAAGGTGTGCAGGGAAAAAAGTCTGGAGAAATAAATAAGTCCTTTCAACACCAGTGTAATTGGGCATACCAAAAATTGACATCTTTAACAGCGTTTGATACAATAAAAAATACAATTGTTGTATTTCTTTTTAGTTTTTTTTTCTAAATTTTGACAACATTCCCGACACCTGCTCACATGTCACGGAAAAACTGTTTTGATTTACTTGCAAGTAGTGCTCTTAACCCTTCGCTATCCCATCGTGCCAAGTCATTTAAGGCATCTGTGGCCTCTCTGGCCCAGCCTCTGCAGCCCCATCAACCCCCCGCCGCGGCCCGCAACAGCGCATGCCCACTTGGCCAGGCCAGTCGGGAGGGCAGACGGGCCAGGACTCCCAGGACTCCCAAGCATTCAGAGCAGCTGGAAGTCCCATCTTCCCATCCTGCTTCTCAGCAAAACAATCAAAACACAGAAAATCTATAATAAATCAGTCTCAGGCTCTATCTGGGAAAAAAAAATAAAAAGGGGACTCAGTCGAGGAAATTGTTGTTGCTGTTGTCTGTAAACTGAAAACAATGAATTTTCTTAAGCAGTTTGAAGAAAGCGGGTTAGATAAATGGCTTTGATGTCGCAAGGTTGCTAGTTTGAATCCTCTTAACAGCTGGGAGAATGTAGGTTGGGGAAATGAATGAGTAAAGTCTACTGTTATGGTACATGGAATAGGGTAACATTTTTAACTAACAGATATCACCATGAAACCTCCCTACTTTGTTCCTTTTATTGGGACAAACACTTTTTGTATTACCTGTTTTCTGAGTTCAAGAGTGCAAATGATGCGTTATCTTATTAAATATGTGCTAATTCGCAGTTCCAGAAAAGAAAGCTGAACATTGGTGAATCCATCCTCAACATTTGTGTTTCAATTGCCATAATAAAACATCTATTTTCTCCATATTATTAGAAATAAAATGTTATGTAAATAAGGCTATGGATGATATATGAACAAACTCCACTGTAGAAACCTTCAAAGTATAGATAGGAATGAAACTGGAAAGTTTGGTGTATATAAGTACTGCTGAAGTGGAGATTTAAGGCTCAGAGTATAAGTAAGAAAGATATGTATTGTAAAATTCCATACATTTTGCAAGACACTACAGGTGGAAAAACTTTAGCTGATATCACCAACTTCTCCAGTTGATTACTTGCATTAAGATAATATTTTTATGTATTACATATTTTCTGAAATGTTATGTTTAAATGTCCAAATGAGGCATTAGGTCTATGCTAACTTTTGGTGAATTTAGAAGAAATGTACAAACACAAATAGATAAAGTAGTAACACCTCAATGTGTATTTTGAATGTTTTCTTTCCACTAGCAAGACATTTTATGCAATCAAAATAGCCCAATATCTCAAAATTGACCAGTGCATGAAAAACATAATGTTTTTGCCTGCAGTGTCTCGCCTTTATGATAAAGATTTTATCTTTTAATAAATTAAGAACTTCTTTATATCTGGCGTTCAACATGCCTCAGCCCTGCAATTTATATAAAGGCCAATTTGAGGTAATGTGTTTACCTCCGGATTGTGCATTTGCAATTGTGCATAAGTGAATGCACAAGTCTCCCGATGTGATTCACAGTTCAAACTTACTTAGCCTCATTGAGTTAACCCCTCTAACCTAAACAACTGTAATGGAGAACATGAAAAATCCCCCTCTCTTTCCGTCTTTCTCTCTCTTCTTGCACCCCCCAAGCACACACACACACATATATACACTCTGTAGTCTGACCACCCCAAAGCTAATGCGGTTGACTCAGAAGGTCATCTGCAGTTCACCGTGAGGTTAGAGATAAAGAAACACGTATTCTGTTTTTGTGTTTGCTCTCATCCTCTGGGGATGAAAAGGAAAGAAAAAAAACACAAAGGTGTGTGTGGGGGGAGGGGGGGGGGTATTAGCTCAAGTTGTTGAATTTGTTAAATTTGCCTTCGTGGTATAGATCTTTCTTTTTTAATCATCATCCAGACGCTTCAATTTGAGACGTATGACTCCGATGAGTAAAATCAGATGACAAGATTTTCTTAAAAAAGACCACAGCGGTTTCTATTTTGGTGGGCTCACCACTGGGCCCAGTTGTTTACATTAAGATGAGCTGGATTCTTTCTCCTTTACTCACTTAGAGTGATTTGAAGTCCGCTTTCTCATCCATGTAACTAACGCTGAGCGAGGCCAAGCTAGACTGCCTCTGAATGGGCCTCGGAGCCGCTGGAGGAAGAGATTCATAATCACAGGCGAGATGACAGGTGGATCAAATTTCTAAACTTTTTGTGTGAGCTGCGACAGGCTATCAGTCAGCGGGCAAAGATGGTGTTTTCTTAACCCCGGAGTTGCATTAAGTTGACATCCTGCTGCAGCGGAACTAGGTGACATATTGATGTGGAGGAAATATAACAGGCGGGAAGCTGTAAGACTTAAGGGCTCGGCAGGAGAAAAAAAAAAATTACAAGCAAGAAGGGTTTCGGGGGTTTTATGGGGAACAGTCAAACAAAGCAGGCGATCTTTATCGCCTGTCTGTGAATATGCCTGCTTCAGCTCGTCAGAAACAATGCTGGAGGAATTTGTTGAATAGAATTTAAAAGATTAAAAGAAGCCAAGTGAAATCAATGATGCGACTGTTAACTATGATACAAAAATTGACATTTCCCATGAGCAAAAACATCACTTTTATCGATTAATACAACACCAAATGGACACCCTACGGCAATTTTTCAATTTAGGACTTGAATGGTGATGGCCCCCCGTATAAGCCGCGAGAGTATATGGGTGAGGCGGACTAAAACCCATGCATCAAATCCAAGTGGAGAGTGTTACCATAAGCATGAAGACAAACTGCTCTTACGTTTCTAAGTACAGAAGTCTATGTTCAGTTACTTTGTCACAAATCACTGCAAGGCTTCCCTTCCAATCCGTCATTTCGGGATTACCGGGAGTTTGCATGGTGCTGTCATCGTCACACAAGCCTGTCAGCTGCTCAGTGGGGGTAATAATTGCTATGAAATAGCGTTATGGACAGCTGAAAGGTAAGTGCTCTGATTGACTCCGAGGATTCCTGTTTTACACTTCTCGGTTCTCCTTAACTCTCCGCTCTTATTTTTTTTTTTCTCCCTACCCCCCAACTCTTTTTTCTTTTTTTCTTTTTAGTGCTATGGATTTGTTGTCATGGAGGCCTGACAATCTTGCTGACACATCTGTTAGAAAATGATTTTATTTTTTTATTTTTTCAGGGGGCCCCCTTGATTGACTCCATTTGCGGGGTGTAACTCTATCAGAAAACGCCAGTCTCCTGCTCATTCAGTCATCCTCTCTGTGACTGCTGGAGGGGAGCATCAGACAGAGATAGTGATGGGAAAGGAGGAGCGATGGAATAAAGAAAACAAAGCCCTCGTTAAAATATCAGGTATATGTTCGGTTTTATATTTGAACTCTTGCCATAGTTTTCCCTTTCTGTAATTCATGCCATTCCCAGAGTATATTGTGTGCTGACAGGAGAGCGGATTCAAGACGGGAAACCAGGGCAGAGAGTGAGCGGTCACGCTGCATGGCGACGCACCGCACGCCTGTGTGGAACAAACAGCCGTAGAAATCTGTACTAGGCCGGGATGTGTGCATAGCAAATCACACACTACACGACATGCATGTGACAGTGAACAAGAGGAATTTGTTGCGCTCTAACACGAGACGAAGATGGGGAGGAGATGGAAGGAGGAGCAAAGAGGATGTGAGATGTGAAATGACATCTTTTGAAATCCAGTTGTCTTTAGGCGTTAAATGTATGCTGACGTTAAAGTCCCAAGTTCCCTCTATTGAAAACTGGAAGGACGTAGTTCATCAAATATATGCAATGGAAGAATGGACATATACTCTCAGAATACACAAAGACAAATGTACCAATATATGATCAAGGTGGATTGACTTTAACAGACCAAGCTGAATATTAGCATTCATACATTGTTGGTACCTGCAAGTGACACCTGTTTATTATGACCAATGGCGAAGGAATCAGATACATTTACAACTGGACATTTTATTATGTTTTGTTCTATGTTTAATATACACTTTAAATGTGAGAAATGCCCAGTAAAACAAGTACCATATAACAAGTAATAAGCAAAAGTGTTTATTTTTTTCTTCATACTTCCACTGTAATTATTTAATCTATTCATTTTTAATTATTTTAATTTTTAAGTATATGCGATCCAATTAATCAAAGTGTAAGTGTCAAATTTGATCCTGGATGTTTTTGCTTTGTTTGCTTTGTTTTTGCGTGATGTAAAGTATTTTTTAATTATCTTTTGGTAAATTCCCCGGCTGCCAATAAAAACAAAATATTAAAGGAATAGATAGACGAAGGCCTGACGGCCTCAGTCTGAATGTTCTCAAACTGCATCCAAAAAAAGAAATACAAGAAAAAAAAGCATGCCTCTCCCTCAGATCCCCCAGTTGTTATTTGTGCCTTAATGCAGCAGCTGGTATTAGTCTCTCAAAAGGCAGAAGCAGTGTCTGTGATTCTCCAAGCATCACATATTCTTTTCTATGGCTTATCAGTCGGAAAGCCAGAGGAGCTGTCCGGTCTCATTCTCTCGTTGGAGAGCACATGTCAGGACCTATTTGCCACTGGTTACTTTGAGAGTGACATCAGTGATGACCCCATGACCCCGGCTGACGGAGAAATGCTTCTGCAATAGTTTTCCATTACAGAGGCGAGAGAGCGCGGACACCGGACGGATATGTTGAAATGGGAAAATAGGAAAACTGGAAAAGGCATTTAGACCTGTATTTGACCTATCATGTTTCAGTTTTCTGCAGGAGGCTTTTATGAAATGAGTGTTTGACCCATAAACAAAGCCTTTGTCGTCTCCCTCCTCTATTGTCCGTGACCGTCCACCAAAGGCTATTACAGAAGATAAAGTCATTACACCAACATACAATTCTTCAATTCACTTCTCCTGGTTTTTGTCCTCCTTTTTTTCTTGATGACGTCTTCCTGCTTGTCAGTCTGGCTATGTGTGAATCAGACTCAAATGTATCTGTAGAGTTTCGAATTAGGGGACAAATTGTTGTGACTGAGCTTTCGACATGAGCCTCTCAACAGGTTGGATGGCAGCGCTTCATATAGATCTGAGCTGAGCTAAGTCGACGCCAATGTTTGTTCACTCTGCTTGAGATTGCCATTGCAGTTCTCCAAAACAATAAATAATAGAAGGATACCAGCTGAAGCCCACATTTCATCATTTGGAAAAGATGTACTGTACTGGTTTTGCAAAAGCAAAAAAAAGAACCTAGAACTGCTCTGTGAACAGAAAGTGTGTTACATAATATGCCTATACGCATATACATTTAGACCTTTTTATACTCCAAATTCATTCAAAGAATGCTTTACCTATTTGTTAATCCATCCATCCATCTTCAACCGCTTATCCGGGGTCGGGTCGCGGGGGCAACAGCTCCAGCAGGGGGCCCCAAACTTCCTTTTCCCGGGCCACGTTGACCAACTCTGACTGGGGGACCCCGAGGCGTTCCCAGGCCAGTGTGGAGATATAATCTCTCCACCTCGTCCTGGGTCTTCCCCGTGGTCTCCTCCCAGCTGGCTGTGCCTGGAACACCTCCCTAGGGAGGCGCCCAGGGGGCATCCTTACCAGATGCCCGAACCACCTCAACTGGCTCCTTTCTACGCAAAGGAGCA
>CALSBV010012177.1:4712453-4800328 GCA_943590825.1 Bovichtus diacanthus
ACACACACACACACACACACACACACACACACACACACACACACACACACACACAGCCTCACCTTGTCTGCTGCCAGACACCCAGCCATGTTAAATCCCAGAAGCCGAGACAGGTGACGAAAACGGGGCCAGACTTCTTTGCCCATCAGTCGAGGCGGCCGGGCCAAGAGCCATCATAATGGCTAATTCCTCCCCGGCCTGGCCCAGGGAGCAGGAAAAGAAGCGAGACGGGAAAAGTGAAATCGGTACAATGCCTAAACACATTTCGCTGCAGGATCTGTCTTGATTTGGTGTACTGCTTGACACTCTCCATTTTCTGTTTGACTGGTAACTGCTGATGTGCTTTTCCCTTGTCAACTCACCATGAAACAAGTTCAATGTATTTCTAAGGATTGCCAAGTTTGGCTGCTGTTTAGCTCAAGAACAATGGACCAGATCTGTTTGATTAAAGTTTCAAAGACGAAAAAGACGAGATTGTGTTTTTTTTAAAGGTTTACATTGTGAAAAGAACCAAGGGAATAGCCTTTATTTGAACTTTAATAGGGATATTTTTGCCCGACGACTATACTTACGTATGTATGCACTGGGCACTATAACTCTTTTTCTTTTTCCATATACATACAAAAAAAGTCTGCTTAGTTTACCTAAATCAGTATGCATTTGATTGTACAATTTACCCTAAAAAAGGATGTGTAGCATATAACTTCCTCAGATTTAAAAGATGTATTTCACATTTATTTTGTTGATATAAATCTGAGACTAAACCTAATAATAAGATAAAGTTATGACAGATTTTAACAATACATTTTACAAGAAAAAAAAACTTGAATTCCGATACAACTATGAAAGTAGTTGAACTACCAGGAAGCTACAGCAAAGTGTAAACTACTACTTTAATTAGTTCACTGCTCCCCAACACTGTTAATGTCCATGAAATAGTGACCCATACATATATGACCTAACTCCTTATCCACTCGTGAAAAAGGGGAGGGTGAATGACGTTCAATAAATATTAATCCTACATGTTACGTCTAAGAAAAGGTTTGGACCGATCACAGACCAGCTGGTATTCCTCACACTTTGCTTCTTTGTTAAAAAAAAAAAAAGGATGTGCTTTGCGGGGGCATTTTTGCCTATGAAGTTATTTGATGAAATGACATGTCTAAGCAATGATTATAAGTTAGCCAAAAACCTGGCACATTACAACACTGGTGTGGGTATGGACAATTCAGCATCTCCTCGGGATGTACCCAAATCTGAATATGTAATTTGGGAAATCACAAAAATGTAATGGAAACAGATATTTCTTCTACGCGAAGTTGCTCGCTATTATCCGTGGGAAAAGCCATGATTGATATGTCTGTGGTCAGTTATGTTTCCTCAAATCGACTCATATCAGAGACTGTTGGTTGAGCAGATACAGATAGTGACGGGTCTCTACATCTGGTAAGGACATGGCCAAATCTACTTATGGAAAGAACCCACATTTAGCACTGAACTAACAAATAATAAATGTACAATGTAGAACAAAAGATTATTATATAATCTTAGCATGGAAACAAAAACTGTAAGCGCTCATCTTATCCCTGCTGAATTAATCACACAGAACCAAATGTGAGGCGAGTCATAAACTAATCTCCCACATCCATGTTCCCCGCCCTGCTTCTGAATCAGGCTGCTTATGAACAGGCTTATGAATCATAGCCTGTTAAAACTGTATGGGCTTTGGCAGAAAGGTAAAAGATTGCTTTTATTCTTTATGACTTGCCCGAGGAACAGCAGCTTATAATCCACTAAGCACATCTTAATCAATGTTCCTCTCTGCCACGCCGCGGCCTGTATGGAGCAAAACAGAACATGATGGATATAATCTGTGTAAAACCTCCCTCCCTGGAGCAGATTAATTATGATCTTTTTAAGTCATAAACACATCCTTTTAATTATTGATGGCTAACCCTTTGAAATGAAATTGAAATTAAATCTGTCTGATTTACAGTGGCAGCGTTATGAGCTGCCTTTGCTCTCATCTGCTTTATAGAGACCGAGGAAGTAAGTCTGCAATTGCATAAAACATTTCATTGGCTAAATGGAGAGGGATCATACGCTCACATCAGAAATGAGTTCGTTTTCATTGCCGCCAATCACAGGTTTTCAAGGTGAGCAGGTTGATGGGAAGTGTGTGTTTTTATGTGTTGTGTGTGCAGGGGGAGGGACACACGGTTCGCCATGACAGCTCTGCTCGAATCAAGTGTGGCACCCTCATATGAGTGAAAATAATGGAATCCTATATGTCTTTGGGCATGTCAGCGTTTCAAAGCAGGCCCAAATGGAAAGTGACGGCTGGTCGTGGTTGAGGAGGGGGACAGAGATGCTGAAATGGAAATCAGGCCACCACAAGGCCAACCTTGTGGCTGACCCGCAGTCAGGCAGAGCCGGGACTCACTGTCGTCAAACATCAAGCAGCTAAAAACCTCCATCTGTTCATTTTCTGTCTCTGTTTACCTGCGTGTTTATGGGACATAGCAGCAAAGGAAATAAAGATACAGAAGAGTTTACATGTAATGTAACATACGGTTAGTGTTGTAAAGCGTATTGCAGTAAATACCATTAAAGGGTCAGTTCACACTAATTACAAAAGAAAAAGAAAAAAAACACATCGTCTCATTTGGAATGTAATTACATTTACTCAAGTCCTGCACATGAGTTCAGTTCTGGAGTATTCTTTACCTTCTTCATTACATTTTAGAGGGAAATATACTACATTTGACTGTTACTTTGCATGTTAAGATCTTATATACACACATTTCATTAGCCTCCAAAATGTGCTGATTTTAAATTACCCAAAGTAGTTATCTCCTTCAAGGAGATGATGTTTTTGTCTCTGTTTGTTTTCTCAAATTGGTGTAAGGGTGTATCATTGAAGAGCCCATTCAATTCTGAATCACGGGGCAGATACACAAATGATGTTTCACTTTCGTAAACATTGTGAAATGTGTGCACTGTGATGCATTCATGTAGTGTCGGACTAATTGGAAAAATCACTTCCCAACGATCAGAGGAGCATTTGAATGCACCATGGCCTTTGTCGGAGGTCTGTTCTCTCCGAGTACCATTCAAGTTAACATTGGATCCACCCGACTCAACATCCAAATGCTGTGGCCATATTAATGCATTAATAATCTCTCTCACTATTCTAAATAAAGAGTATGTTTATTTTAGATACTTACTTACATACATATTACCTGCTGAGTGTACTCTAACTTAAGTAACACTGTCACTGCAGGACTTTTCTTTTCGTGGTTTTAATACTTTTAATTCCATAAAATGTCTTCCTCCACTGTGACTTTGAGATATTAGTAACCAAGATTTCGGCCTCCACTGCAGTACAATTGAGGTTAATAGAATCGTATTTGTGGCACTTAAAGCTTTGAATAAATGTGTGGTAGTAGCGTTATATTTGTCTTCTGAGGAGACATTTAATGATCACTTTTTTATTGATTTTTTTGAAAAGATATGGCATGAATTTATGACTAAATTTGCAATGTCAGTGACATGGTAAGAACTGGACTTAATGAGCAGGTAATGAAAAAAACACACAAACACGCACACACACACACACACACACACAGTGTGACATCTCTATTTCATCTCATGGCCTTATTTACAAAACCACCAAAAATATAATGAGAAACCTCCAGCCTGAGATAAGAGGCAGTGGTGTATGGGTGATTTGAAGCGTCGTAGGAGTTTCTGAAGTTTGTGGCTGAGGGCAACATGCTCCAGTAAGTATGGGGGTCGGGTAACCTGGAACCACTTACAACAGAGAGGATGTCCTTTTTCTTTCCTATCACCGGTTTCCTTCCACTGTACTGTAACACACGTTTAAAAAACAACAACACCTCCCTCCCCCGACACAAGTTCCCTTTAAAACCGTGATCCCCAATCTGCTTTCACATGACTGAGCCATTATCCCCTCCCACCTCTCGCCCCCCAGCACCACGCATCCTAATCAAAGATATAGAGATGAAAAGGCTTTATTAATAAAAGTTCCCCTTCAGGAAGATGGGAACTAAATGATTGCTCAAATGTGCCCAATTTGAGGCAGATCTGCTGGCAGACTGGGCATCTGGACTGGGCGGGGCCAGCAGGAAACTCTTACATCTGGAAGCTGTTTACTTGGCAGAAATTAAGAGACGCACCACGCACAGATATACCACCCGCAGTCACTAACTTGGAGTGTAAGTGAGTGTGTGTCTGCGTAAGTAACACATGTTTTTTTTTTTTTTTTTCTTCCATTTTCCTACCCATTCCCATTGTTGGCATTGTCTTTCCTATATTGCTCACTCTTATCACACTGTATGAGTTTACTGCGTCGCCAGTATGAAGGAGGAGTGAATATCAGTCAAGTAGCGGAAACACTTCGTAGCATCCAGATGTAGCGCACAATACTGTAGCTGCAGCTAGTTTAATGGATGCAAAGTGAGACAGATGCAGCTGTGATGCTTCATAAAAATCTGTTTTTGCACAACAAGCCATTACACTTCTGCAACAGCGAAGGACATCCAAAAAACACTTTACAGAAGATGTGGAATCTGTGCCTGTACAGCACAGCAGTGTGTGTTTTTTTTCTCTCTCTCATACTACTTTTCTGCTGCTCAGAGGCTTTTCTCTGGTTGCTGTGGTGATGGAGGAATGTCACATTAGTCTGTGATTATCTCTATGAGGTCTGCATTCGGTTTTCTCCAACTTGAGTAATTGCATTTTTCGTCCTGCTTCTTCTTCTTTTTTTTCTCTTCTTTTTTAATCAAACTCACAAACAATAAGCAGGCAGGCGCTGACAGAAAGTCAATGCGGCTCGGACAGCCGTTTGGTCTGAGAAGAAGGCCCGACACCGACGCCTTTTATGCTCTAGATGACGAGGCCAAGTGGGCCCCATCACATGGCCGCCAGGTTAAACAAAAAGCCTCTGAGCGAAATCCAGTGCAGCAGCGCAGACAGCCACCACTGTGCAATTCTAGTCATCAGACAAAAGACTGATGCTATCTAATAAAGAGGGCTGCATCCATCTCAAGCACACAAACATCACCGACAACACAGAGAGGCAGAAAGAGGAAGAGAATGGGTGAATGTAAGGAGAGGCAGGCGTGACAGTTGTTGACTCTAGCACCATAAATAGTAGCTGTAGTCTGTCAATGAGGAATGAGCTAAACAAATGAATACTAGGACAGTAGATTGAAGATGCAGTTTAATAACATGAGGTCATTCTCGAAGACTTTGGTGTTCAAAATAGAGCCTGGGGGCAAATTGTAGAATGTATAACAACTTTAATGTTGAATTTGACCACTTTCATCTCTATGTTCAGTGTGGACAATTTGATATAATATCAACAAGAACTTTAAGCCATTCAAGCAGAATGGCTCTGCGATGTTGATCTTTAAGTCGGTCAGTCAATCCACCACTTTGGTCTGGACTGAAATATCTCAACAACCATTAAATGGTTTGCCATGACATTTTTTTTTACAGACATTCATGTTACCAAAGGATAAATCCTAATGACTTTGGTGACTTTTCATCTAGGGCTATTATCATAAATACTTTGGTTTTATGACAAACACTTTCTCATAAGCCTCAGCTTTACTGTTTGGTGCATGTTAGAAACAGTTAGCAAGCTGACATGATAATGTTAGCATGGTAACACCAAATCAACAAGTCCTCGTAATTAAACAACTAAAATACGTCACTTGGATGTTTTTTTTCTGCTCTGACACTGCTATTGTCAGGACATCAATCATCAGTGTCTACCAAAATCACTGGGGATCACTGTTTCAAAAAGAAATTATTTCTATGGATGGACCACAACTTGGTTAGGGATAGGGATATACTGTATCATGGTGTCATAAGTGAAAAATAATGCGTGTAACCGCCTCCTGTTTCGGATCCGCCCCAAAATTAATAGAGTATTCCTTGGCCCATACTACACCCGACCACCAAGTTCCATAAAAATCGGGGCAGTAGTTTTTCCGTAATCCTGCAGAAAAACAAACAAGCAAAACAACAAACAAACCGAACCGAAAATATAACCCTCTTGGCGGAGGCAATAAGAACATCTTACAGTCTCACCAAATCAGATGCAACAGCCAAAAATACGTTAGTATGGGAGTATGTGAGATGACAATATTACCTAATACAGCCAGTCAAGATGCTGCCACTGTTATACTAGTGATAAATATGATCAAGATGTGACATGTGCAGACAGCAGACACTTGCATGGTGATTAGGGGTGAAAAGGTGCAGACAAGACTGGAAGAGGATGAGACATGACTGCTGTTAAAATTGAATACTTGGGAAGACTGCACTTTTTATGGAAACGCGAGGCACATGTCAGCCTGCGTGCGATCACCGCTAACACATTCATGACAGCGGTTGCGCTGAGATGTTTGCTAATTTCCCCCCATTTTTTAAATTCCATTTTATTTGTACTCATTGATTTTGTGTGAGGATGGGAATAGCTGGCCATCAGAGCTCCAGGAATAAAATGCTGGCACTGACCTGTGCATAGATAATTTGCCATGAAAGACAATCAATAAATAACAAACACTCCCTAATCAGCCAAGGAGCTGACAGAATGACATTCCATTATCCCCATCTGGCCCAGTGCAGTCAGAACAGCCAAACCTCAGAGGGCCAGGTTTCCCCCAACACACACTTTCTCACCAAAGCCTGTCCATGCCCTGATGTCACATCACAACACACACACATGAACAGACAAATAATTGCCTTGCAGACACAATGTGTCACTGCTAGCGCCCCTACCAAAACCATCTCATAAAATGTATTAAAATGAGCACATACTCGAAAATGCAGAATGTGTGTTACAGAGAACAATTATGTGAGCATTACGCTTCTCCACAACAAACAGATTAATGTCACAGTTAGACATAACAAACATTCCCTGGTGTGTTACATGAAAAGGGTAGCTAACATTTGAGTTGAAGCATTTAAAAAGCTTTGGTTAAGATAAAGGCGGTCCACAATTTATGTTTAGTTCATTATATTCTGACTCAGAGAGAATTTAGCATTGACCAAAGTTCTTTGTGGTGGTTCCCTCCAACTCCAAAAGACTTGTCTTTTAGATATTAGGTATTGGGTTTCAGGAATACACATATCATTGCTCTTGGATCAGCCCTTAACTAAGCAGAAGATCACTGGCAGGTGTTTTCCTTTTCAGATACATTAAAACCAACACTCCCTTCGACAGCCTTGGTCATTTGTTCAAATGCTTTATAGGACCTATGTTTTCCTGAAAAGTGACCTCTTGTAGTTGTACAAATTAGAGGTCTTGAAGGGTCTTACATTGTGCACCAGATCTGAAACTTCACAAATATGTATTAATGATTCTATTGATTATTATTAGATATGTTGACATGCAGACCTGAAACCTGTGGCAATACATTCAGGACTCTACCTAACTAGATTAGACTGAATTTAATTTGGACCTTACAACTCAGGTCCCATGTCAGGTTTCTGTTACAAAGAACTTAGTGGCCCCATGAACCTTTAATTCAGACACGGACTCTCCTCTCTTAGAAGCATGACATTGCTTCAGCACTGTAGACTGGGGTTTGCATCCTGCCTCTTACCAGAAGTCAAATATGTTTTCTTTTAGCCATGACCACAATCGTTGCCTAACCCTAACCAAGTTTTAGTTTCCTAATCCTACCTAAACCTATTGTGGTGGGCTGCTATGAAGTCTCACTGATGGTCAGATCTGAATGTATGTAGACTTTATCTGACGACTATCCACCATCTGAGGCCATGCAGTCGTTCAACCAATGTAATCGCCAGCTGTAGGACACACTACGTTGACATTGGACGTGAATTGTGAGGTCTGGAATTGTCCAATGTAATTCCAAGGAAAGTGGACTACTTAGAGCCATGCGTAATTTCAATATGCACTGCAGTTCTCAGATGCAGCAAGTTGACTGTTAGTTCAAACAAAAAAAATGTAGTCCTGCTCATTGTCGTCATATTCTAAACCACTTTCCATACTGTAACTCCCCAGTCCCCACTTAACACACATCACTTGGGTGAGTCAGGCAAATGAGGGGTTGTCTTCATATCCCTCTCTGACCACAGCTACCTCTGATTTATCAGTCTACAGTATGTAGTTTGAAGTTGTGTGAGAGTTTTATGATCTTACATGGAAAGTTTTGTAGGATCATTTACAGAGCACATCGTGTACTCTTTTGGGGATAACTGTATGAGTAGTATTATTAGAAATAAGAAGAATATATTCAACATAATGGAAAAAAAAGTATCACCGATAGCTCCATCTTGCAGAAGTAGGATGTATTTCATTTGATTTGGTGCCAGGTCTGTAGTCAAGACCAACTTAATAAGGTCCAGGTCAAGTCTAAGACCAGGTCCAGTCAAGTCCGAGTTGCGACCAAGTCAAGACCAATACCAGAGCAAATCGAGTTCTGTTAAGACCATTATAGGAAATAGTGTCTTTCCTCTGCTCTACTGCGTAACCCTACGCACTGAGCTTGAACTCATTTTCATTAATTCAGGCAAAATAGTAGATAACAGACTTACGGTAAAGGTATAAATAGCAAATGTAGAGATGTTAAAATTAGATTACTGGCCCATAACACTTACTCCTTTGCGATATGCGTCACACCCGAGGACAAGACAATTCCATGTCCAACAAGGGAAGAGCGAGAGGCAAGATCAAGACTTCAAAAAAAGTGGACTTGAGACCGGACTCAAGTACTACAGCCCTTTTTGGTGCTATAGCAATCATTGCTCCTGTTTTGTTTGCTTATTACACCAAACAGGCCTTGTTTTGTTTTCTGCTGGAAAAATAAAAGCATTTTCAGCATGGGTTTTTTCCTGGCCTAATTGACACTGGATGTTTAGAACAGCAGAATAAAAAGCTTTCATCAACTGATGTGTCTACAAACGTGTGTGTGTGTGTGTGTGTGTCTGTGTGTGTATGTGTGTGTGTGTGTGTGTGTGTGCTTGCCAATGAGGGTCCCCCAGTGTCCCTTGCTGACTTAGGGGAGTGAGGCTATAAAGGCAGTAAAGCTCTCCATGTCTAAGTGGTTTACAGTGCACCCCGACTGGGAGGTAACAATACCAGTGGTGGATGTATGCGCATATTGTCTCAGGCATTTGAACAAGGTAACAGTGCAGCCTACAGTGATAATCTCTCATTGGTGTGAATCACTCCCATTCAAAACATGAAAAGCTGTATGATAGACAAGGAACAATTAACATTGTGGCTTTTGTAAAGGATGAATTTAGCAGCATAAACAAAGCCTCTTAACATGAGGCTGAACACGTCCAGTACAACATTTGGAGGTGATTATGCTTGAATAAAGGATGAATAGCAATATAGGTACATTGTGTGTCGACATTCATGATTCTGCAGATTATGTGTAATCTTCTGTGAATGTGTGTGCATGTGTGTGTCCACTCTCAGTGGAGGCTCCTATTTCAAAGAGCCACCTCATCATTCATGCTCCTCCACATGAGCAGCTAGTTTTCATAAAGTGCCAATACGTAGCATGCACTGAAAATGAGCGTGGTGTCGTGTTGCCTCATGTGCATGCCAAACCATTAAGTAGGTTTCCTTTTTTTTTTTTTTTTTTAAAGATAGGACGGAAATGGCAAGCTGTGAGTCATGTCTCCGTCTCATGCTTCATTTTAGAAATTAAACATTCTTAATTAATCTAATGGAGCTAATGTGGCGATACTTCCTCTGCCTGGAATTCTTCTGTAACCGGAGAGGCACCTAACAAAGCCGATAGGTGCTGGAGGGCGAAGTGCGACAAGCCACCACAGGCCTCTGTACTGACATCATAGCCCTGGCTGGATGGGCTATCTCAGTGGCTGATGAAGCATGGAAACAGACAATTTGGTATCACTATTCGGCCTCTGCTACAATGCTAATTACTTAAACATGTATTGCAGTTCACAAATAAACAGCCGGACCACAGGACAAAAAAAATCTCTTCAAGGAAAACACACACAGTATCTGGTGACGGGCCAAAGTTTTCCGATAAATACTTCAAAGAGTTGAGGTTTAATTATTTAAATGGCTCAATAGTAGGAGTTTTTCTCCTCAGTGCAACCATCTCTCACTTCTTCACAACCGCATGTCACACATTTTCTCTGAGCACTCAGGGCCAAAATGAGTTTCAGTCATGGATCATGGCAAGTAATGAAATAATCCCAAAATGACACTGTGAAATTGCTGGATGGGAGAAGGTGCCGCTTGTCAGGCAGCTGATTCTATTCCCTCCATCTATCTCTGATCTGTTGAAGTCACACACTATCAAGGAGAAGTGGCGCTGCTGTATATATTTGTTTGAGATGTGCTGGCCGGTGACGGTGGTGAAATCAGCCATGTGGGAGTTATCGGATGTTCCAGTTTGTGCCCCCATAACATCGACATGAGACACCTCCTACCTCTCCCATCTCTCGTGTCTCCGGGCTGGTTAAAGGTGGGGAGTTGAAAGAGCAAACAAGAAGGCAACGGCCACTCACTGACTTAACCTCTGTCATCAGAGTGCTCCAGTGTCAGCGCGCGAATCAAATCAAGATGAATGGGGCCTATCCTGGCCACTGGAGGCTCGCCTCATTGGGCCCAATTTCATCAGCGGCAGTAACTGTTCATATAGAAAGATTAATAGAGCGTCCGACCATGCCACTGTGCGAGGAGGAAACACAGATGCATACAAATAGGTTCCCAGTCGATGGTCGAGGTGAAGTTATTATGGTGTTGTGCAACAGGAAGAATAGGTGGAAGCACCTCAGAGGAGGGGGCCTCCACTTTGATGCCTAATTGATAAGGTTCCACAGTGACATGTTCATTTGTGGGACTTTATTGTTTTAATTGTGTTGCACTTTGTCACTTGGCTACTGTCTGCTTTTTTTTCCCGCTTTTTTTTCATCTCTTTTTTATGCCCGCTGTAATCGTACAGTACTTTACATGGTTATTTGTGTGGCACGGAGGACCGGGGCCGCTTTACGAGCGACCGGATTGGCTCGCTGCCCGGGCGCATTAAAAATACTGACATATTTTCCAATGAAACATAAACATAAAAAAGTCAAGTGCTGAGCTTGTGTATCTAGATTGAATTGAATGCAAGGTGATCTCTGTAAATCATGCGCTAGTATATCAAAAAATCTACATCTGTTCATATTACCAAAAAGGAGGTTAAACAATTGAAAGCATCAGCAATACAATCAGTGATTTCAAAGCAGCCAGTTTTACAAAGGTTAAACCTCTGCTTTCCCTCCAGCTATTATCCTGCCACGGCCATGTCCACAAGCTTATGTTTATGCTGTTACAACCTCCCTTTATGGTTTAGGATGTAATCTTGTTAATGGTGTAAGCTGCACTATTGTTTTTGAGTATTTGTGTGTGCAATTGTGTGTCCTCATTCATTGTCCTTCTGTCTCTCTCTCCCTCTCCCTCTTTCTCTTTGTTTGTCTTTTTTTTTTTTTTTTTTGGTGGTTCACTTTGGGTTAGCAGCACAATGCAAGGTCTGTAAATACAATTGTAGCCTGGTTAAGAGGCTCCACTTTTTCCATTTGAAGAGTAAATTTCTTGCTTCTTTCTTCTCCTCCTTAACATGATTAGAAAGAAGTTGCTGTTGCTTGTAACTTCTCTCTTGCTGCTGCGTTAAACGTGGCCCTCCTTTAACTCACAACATAAGCCTTGCATTCAAACTATCTGGGAAACACCACATAGCAGAGAGCAGGAACAACACTGTGCTGTGTGCATCTCCTGTTATGTGCCCCTGGTGGTGTTTAGCATATTAAATCACTTCATCTCAATCACTGTAGTCAATATGTGGGCTCCTATATATCCAAGAGACACAGGGACATTGCAAAGGTACACCCACCTCGCCCTTCGATATCGTAATTCACTGTGAGACCAAGCTGTTATGATGGCTACTCTCATCTGTTATTGTGGGTTCATTCATATGATAACAAGGTGGAGCAGATGGTGGCTCTACTTTCAATCTGATATACAATGTTTATGACCAAAATGCTTGTAGAAAAAAAAAAACGCAGTTCGTCTTTTTTCTTAGTTTTTATACAGGTTATACAAAGACTGTGCGCTTGTTTCTCATTCAACAGCAAACTGTACATAGTCATGAAAGAACAAATATACTGCGTCTGAACCTTGTTCACTCTGGAGATCAAAAGAGGCTGTCTACCCCCTGTCTAAAGCTTCACTCTACAGCAAATTCACAGTGAAACTGCACATATTTTGCAAAAAAAATACTATGGGACATGACAACATACTATAGGAAAGCATCAAGGGAAACCTGTGAAGCGGGGTATGTTTTCCTAAAGCAGACAAGCTCTGCTCTCAGACATATTTCACATGCTTTAAATAATTCTACAAATGTACAGTAGGCTCACTGTGGCTTCAGCTTGCAAGGTCTAGATATATTGTATTGAAGAAAATAATAATACAAAAAAGTATCAGATCGTACAAGAAACTTAAGGTGAAAAAAAAAATGTGATCGAGACATCCTCTTTCCAACAAGAAATGTTAATGATTTCATTCAAAGGCTCAGACCTAAATGTCCCCTGACTCCACCTTTGGCCCCTTGGCTTTTGCCCATTTTGCCCTATTTATTAATCAAATCCAAACAGGACATAAAATTATCTATTTTAGATAATAGATGGAATTGTGGGGCTGCACCAAGCGGCAACTTTCGGATCTGAAAACTGAAGACAATGTGGAAGTGCCTAAACTTGCATTCTCCACTGGTTGCAAAAAGAAGTCCTGTTGTATAGAAGTCTATGAGAAAATGACCCTATTTCTAATTTGATTTATTGTCACAATAAACATTTTCCTAATGAGTTTATTTTCTCAAATCGCTAGTTTAAAGTCTTCTTCAATACAGCATGATGTTCATTTTGTAAATGATGGTCTAATTTAGAGTAAAATGGACTATAAAGCAGGGTATGCTTCAGCGTGTGGCTACTTTGTGATTGATAAGTTGCTATCACGGTGTTGTCCGTTTTGGGTGTTGCCTGTGTCGTAGAACTTTACGGTCTCTCACAGTCTATGGTCTATAAAGCAAGTTCATACTCTCTGGTGCCACCATAGGGGCGAATACACAAAAGGGTTCAACCAAATGAGATTAGTGTAAAGTATACTGTACTATATAGTACGTGGGTCTATCGTAAGTTGATACCACTGTAGCTGCTTTAACTCAGCTCTTGGCATTGTACTGACACAGATTGCTGTTTCATAACCTGACTTACTCTCTCTCTCTCTCTCTCTCTCTCTCTCTCCCTCTCTCGCACACCCCTGGCCATTGGCATCACTCTTGTCCCGAGGCTTGCATTAATGAATTCAATAAATAAAGTGCCACACCAACCCATCCATTATGTGCAGTCATTTCAGAACAAAACATGAATCAATTCCTCTCTATGTACTAATGCTGCGGCCCCAATCAATTTGAACTTCTTATGACAATTAACAAAGCTTTAGCGGGCCACTCCAAAACATGCTGACCCATCAATTACTGTCTCCATCAAACTGGCTGGCCCTAATGGCAGCTCACTCCTGAATCTCTCTCTACCTAACTTCACTGTATGCAAACGCTCACTCACGCACAAAGCGAGAGAGGGGTTTGTGAAATGCAGGATCAATTCATATCAATAATACATGCTTAGCAAGATGTGTTAATTCACATCCTTGATTACACTACTCCATATTCATGTGAGACTGGAGGGAGTAGTGACTATCATTTCTGTAATATACATATCCTCTCTTGTGAATTGTGAAATATAAATAGATCAGACAGATAGGCAACGAGCAAAACAGAGATATATGTCATTCCTGTAAGCTGTGGACAGAAAAATACTGTTTATATTTTTAAACAAGCTAGTTCAAATGGATGGCTTAAAATATTTTTTTAATAAATACTGTATTCCTCTTATATTCCGTGAAGATTATCTACTTTTAGGCAGACAGCAGTATCTGCATTTTTAGATTAAAATGTAGGTTCAATAGCAATACTTTTTTGGGGGGTGAAATAGTTGAAAACTGAAAAGACGTGAAATTAAGCCATTACAACCACTTTGAAAGTCAGCCTAAAAAATGAAAGCCCTTTTTCTCACCTTCACTTTGTCTTTCGTAGGCTAGGAAGAATAGGTCATTTAAGACAAATAACCGCAGGTGCTAATTTCAACTATTGCAATTGTCCCTCCTTATTTATTCTTGTGCAGATTTACTTCCTCATCCTGAGCCGTCTCTCTGAATGCCCCCCACCCCACCCTTCCACCCACCTGTTCTCCAGAATGCATCGGCGGCGGCGGCCCTGGGGCCCTGATCCCATGTCAGAGGCAGCATGTTGGTACCAGAGTTCACCCCAGAGCATGTCTGCCTGCATAATTAGAGAAGTGAATCCAACCACTCTGTTCGGTAGAACAAGCGTAGCCCTCCTCCTCCTCCTCCTCCCCCACCACCCCCCCCTCTCTCTCCAGCCTGCCTGCCTGCTGTACACGGCTTAACGCGAGCGTGTCATGACTACAACAAAGGTGAGCGGAAGATGGTAATTAAAAATTAAAGTGGACAAGGGGTGGCTGGATACACCTCTTTTAACAGCAGGCAATCGGGGTGGAGGAAAAAAAGGAAAAGACGAGCTGGTGGCAAACCAAATGAGTCTGCCTCTTAGGTACTGCTGCTGATACCTCTCTGCTTCTGACGGATGTGGGTATGGTCAAAGAAAACTGTTTCTCAGAAATGCACAGTCCTGTGTAGCAGAGAGCTTTTTTCTTAATTTCACAGTTTGATAGGTAACATTAAATAGGACAAGCCTCAGTTGTGTTTTCACAATTTTTTTATCCTGTAATTATTGACTTTTGGCCTCTTGGGGTCGGTGAAAACAAGCTGTGATTACGGATTGTGCCTCGGATTGTGTATATGTCTGTCAGCAGGACTAGGGAAAAACCACTGGTCTGATTTTCATGAAACTTGGTGGAAGGGTGTAGCATGCGCCAAGGAAGTAACCATCAAATTTTGGAGCGGATCTGAATCAAAAGGCGGAAATGCGAAATATGTGTCACTTTCGTTCAAGATAGGGAATATTCTAAAAAAATTGTTTCTGACTGGGAAAAGTCACATTGAAGGCCCCCTCAAGCTGGAACAACAACCCGGAAACCGCTTTCAACGTGTTGTTCAAATGCCAAACAATGGTGTTGTACTAAACCTAACCAAGTATTTTCATTGCATTTTTGTTTCAACTTGTAACATTGACAATCTGTTTAAAACTGCAAACATACACCGGAAGGAAATATGTTTCCCCCGAAATGTAATTAAAAAAAGGCAGTTTAGTTGTATGGGAATGCAATTTTGTAGGGGGTTTGCAGAGTCGGGGGATTATTATCTGTCAGTTTGTCAATGTGAGCGACCTCTTTAACATCACACATAGTCATTTGATCCATTGTCATTATACAAATATTGATCATAGCAGCTTTAAGGTTTTACATTTGACTGAGTATCTTTTTCGTCTAGAAAAATATTTTGCCATGCAGGAAGTTATGTATTCAATGCTCACACAAAAAAATATTCCACTTCTATATTAAACAGCTTAAAACAGGACTTGAGGTGTACATTAGCAAATCGCATAATCAAACTCTCCAAGTGGACATGTGAAGGAAAGAACTCCAATGGTACATTTAGTTTTGTCGTTTTCCAAGTGCTTCTTGTTAAGTCCGTGTAGAAATGCAGTGAAAAAGAGCAGGGAAAGCTGTAACCAGGAAGTCTGTGCCAGCACACTGGAGTCTATTAAAGTGATCGCCGCAAGTAGCCCTAAATCATTCAAATGATGTAAACACTTTGTTGTTATTTGCTCCCAACGTTTGGCCACCAGTGCAGTGTTTTAAAGAATTACCTGAACCATTTACATAGTAGCAGGTCACAGTTGGACTATTGGATTTCATGTGGCCTAAATATAATTTAGGTCTCCAAAGCGTGGAAAAGCTGCATAGTGTTTTAGGAGTGATAACAACCTCTTGCATTTACATATACATTTACTTTGTCTCTTGTCACAATGTCTTAACCTCTATGTCCCTGTTTCAGCCGTAAATGAACCTGTCTGAGATGCCTTTCCTGCCCTACACACACACACACACACACACACACACACACACACACACACACACATACACACACACTTCTCATTCTCCTCTTCTTCCTCTTCTTCTCATCCTCCTTTTAAATTGCAACCCTATATTTCTGGACCTCTGATGCAATTATGCCACCTCGATTGCCTTGACGTGGAAGCAGGATGGGGGAAAAAAACGAAACAACCGCAGACAAAGCCTGCCTTTTGTGTATCAAGAAAATAAAGGCTTGAAATTGCCTCAGACCACTGCTCTGTCTCTCGTATTCGCTCCCTCTCATGCACACAAACACACTCTCATCCCCTGTCTTGGTCACATACACAAACACATTCGCCAGACAGCTCCGCTTCCCTGAGATGGGACAGGATAAAAGTCGACAGTTTCTATTATCAATAACAAGATAAAATAGAGAGGTCTTTTATCTTTTAAAATGTAAATTTATACAAGGCTCCATACCTCCATGCTGTAAATATCTAACATCTCTTAAGACCACAGTACTAGACTCAATTGATTTTTCTCCCCTCCTTCTGGTTGCAACCATCTGCAAAATCTCTAAGTCTGGCATAATATCAATGATGAAATTAAAAATCCTCCATTTGTCTAAACCATGAGGGAGATCACCCCGGTTCAAGCCGTTTACTCTTTAAATTATATGATTGATTTCCTTTAAGGTTATTTGTGTATTTCAATGTTCATATCTGCTCCATCTAAATCATTTCTCAAGTTTATTCTATTGATTTCTCAGGGACACTGGCCTTTCTCCCTTTCTTTCTGTAACCTTGCCTCAACCATATCAGTTTCCTTTCAGAGCTCATTTGCATGAAATAAGCTGGGAAAATGCATTGATTTGCTCCTTTACACTTTGGTGCCCAGTCCCTGGTTATTTGTGATGAATGCGCTCAGTATTTCATGGTTCTAAGTCTCGAGCATAATCAGCTCACAGTGTTGCAGGGAATTTGAGCACATTTACATTTACTCATATTCCTGCAAACCTGCAGGTTTAGAAACTCAATAATAGAGAGAGTTAATGTGTCTTTTAAGGTAATTGCTTCAAAAGGACAATGCGATTAGTTCTTGTAATTTGGTGCAGAGATTATACAGTACATGTGGTGGAAAATATGATCAAAATAACAACTATAAAAGCGCGATATGCTTGTTGTGCTCTGTGCAAATGTCATCAAAGATTCTATGCATGATGCGGGACGGATTTACAAGTTATTTCTATACATTTCTTTATTTGGTCTCTTTTGTTTCAGTTTTATTTTAAGCCAAGAAACAGTGATATGACAAAGAGCATTCATCTCAATATAGAAATATCTTAACCTGTTAAAACACTCTCATCGAATTAACACATTTTCAAAAATGTATTATTTTAAACGATGAGGCTGGCATTATTCTATACTTTTATTTTTACAATCAAAAGGCCATAACCAACAATGCATTAGTCTTAATTTTTTTTTTTACGGAAGATTGTAGTGTCAGCAATCACCACCAATCGTCATGAGTGACATACAAACAAAACAGTACACTGAGTATCATGATATCCCCCATACTTCCACCCCAATACTCCAATGAAAAGATTAATGAAAACACCATACTATAAATATAATGAAGAACTAAATATACATTGCAAGTAAACCTTCAGAAAAGCACATACTGTATGTGTATATACCTTGACTTAGGTGCACTAAATGATGAACATTGGAGCCTTGCTGAGTTTGAGTAATGTATTAGATTTTTATTAGCAATATACCTATAACACACTTAGTATACCAACAATGCTTTTAGGATAGAAGAAAAAAAAGCCGCGGATTGCTGTGTTAGTGTATTCATGGCAGCAGAGCAGTTGATTGGGATTCTCTCAAAATGTATTGGAGTCTCCATGTTCATCGCACTGAAGGAACCTGGTACCAGTGCACTGGTGTGTTTTGACATTGGAGGTCTATGGCACAGAAGAGTTAGCTATATTGGGCTTTGCCTACACAGGCAATAGTAGAATGAGGTTATTGTTGGTTTTGGTATTTTCAATGGTTGAAAATGAAGAAAATATTGAATATATCCAACCTTATCCTGTAAAATGTTTCATTAAATTCCTTGAGAAGAAGATAATTTTTTGGGGGCTTTTTTTGGAACTCTTCACATGTTCTGCTGCCATTCTACTGTTTTACCCTCAACTTCACCTACAAACTGTAACCTCAGCCATTCAAACCGAGCTGTATCGAGACAGCTGCACCGCCGTGCAGACAAATCCAAAGTCACACCTTCTAAACACCACTTCCAGTGCACTCAATACAAACAGCTTGGATTTATGCAATGGCACAAAAAGCCACACAATATCATGTGAGATCCTCCCATATAACCAGTGACCCAGGAACTGGGCCGATCAAAGCCACCCCTGTTTATGTCCCTTTGATTTTTTTTTTTCTTTCAGCCTCGTCGCTGATCTCGTTGCAGCTTTTAGATAATGCTAATAGATCACAGGCCAACGGGACGGAGCAGGATAATGGAGCTTTCATTGCAGCCTGATTAACTTGGCTGTAGGGTTCCACCTCACCCCTTTCGGCATGATGGCCCTAATTAATAACGATTGCGCCCCAAAATGTGCAAATGGAACGATAAACGAAGGACCAACTAATTAACTGCAACCATTTCTACTAATCATTAGTTAACATCCCGTTTTGTCATCATTACACTGATGCGTGTGCAAGGGCAGATAAAACAGGTCAGCCCTTTTTTCTGCCCTCCCATAAACCCTGACAGCCATATTTTCTTTCCCTATAAAAAGACTAACAAGTAATTAAAGTGAGGGCGGAAGTTTCGTAAAGTTCCATCACTTGAATATTCCACTGTGGGCCAGGTGTCGCCATTTTTCTGAAGAAATTGCTGAAATCATCGCATCCAGGAGGGACATTTTCTCTCAACAGCGGATAGGAAATAAAGCAAGAAAAAATACACCAAAACTACTTTAAGAAAGGCTGTCAGCACTCAGCGTCTTCTCTACTGCAGTGTTCCAAGTCATTTATTTCTGTGACTCTTTGCCAGCGAGGAAATCAGCGTCAGTGAAATGCTGCTGTTTTTCTTTATGGCCATGTGATGCAGCCCTTTCCAAGGATGCTGAGATGCACTCTTCATACTCGGGCCTTTGAATTTATGTGCTGTTTCCAGATGCTGAGGAATCGACAGGGCTCAATGATGAACAGGCAGCGTCAGCCCTGCTGCCAATCAAAAAGTTAATAGTCTGTCCATCGCGGAAGGGAAATGACCCCCTGGGCTTCAGCCCGCACATCTCTCTCGTGCACAGCAACTCAAATCCAAATGCTTTTGACTTTGTCCACGTGCATACAGAACACCAGCCTGCTCTTCATGTCTCTGTCAATTCTAATTCTCTCATTCTATGGCTTTCTATTACCCACAGTAAATTTCTTTGGGGAACTTTTGCAGCCACCTTTAACACTTGAAGCAAAGATCATATAACATTTTGTTAGAGCAAAAGGTTACAGAGCATAATCACGCATTATGTCCCTTTTTCTTGCCCTTAGCAATGTGTCTGTGCATTGTTTTTCTGTCCACACCTCTCTGCACGCCTTCATATGTGCATTTCTCAGCTGAAAGCTTAAGGCAGTCTTTGTCAACGTTAAATTGGAAAGTAATCCTGTTATAACCTCGCTGAGGTTATATGTGCGACTGGGTGATTAAAATTACCTCCAAATATTCCAAAGGAGCCATTATTTATTGGTGCATGAAAGACACAAAGGAGAAAGCTGCCCTCTTATTGCTAATAATCAAAAACGCTTTAGAGAACACTATGTATGGTAATGAAAAAACTGTCGATAGCCCTTCCAAATGGCCTGATTTACTAAAACTTTTATGAAGACAGTAAATTTCATGTCTTATTTTCTTGATCCTTCCAAAGAGGGAACATGGGGAAATCAATAGCTCTCCAACCTGGCCCTGAATTTTGTCAACCTCTAATTATTATCTGGCTTGTGGCGATGATCAGCGAGTAATTGCAACTACTGGGATTCTGATGCCAACGACAGGTCCAATAGAGAATGTCTACATGCAAAGCACTTACCTGGCTTAGTGAAATCTATACAAGAAGGTCACAATCCCTGCAGAGAATTAGCTTGACAGTGATGCTAGGTAAAATGCCATTCATATGTGCAAAAAATCATCATTTTGTTGAATTGCATTTGATAGTCACCAATGATAAATTAATTACTTAACTTATTTTTTTGTTTTAATTTCAGTACCTCAGCCAGTGTTGTGTCCTCTGCTTTTGAGGAGAAAGTCTGTATGTTTGCATCATGGATCTGATCCAATGTGTCCATTGTTAATGGCTTCTGTGGTCATTGAATTTGATGCAGCTCATTTACAAGCAAACAAAAGAGCAGTGTGCAAAAACCCCAACAGCCCCATCCAGTACTATTGATAGTTCACTGGCTGCATCATAAAGCTCAATAATCCCCATTTGACTGGAAGTTAAGTGATGGAATTCATTTCAAAGGCCCCAATTTAATCATAAACAAAAAGCATTTTGATGTTTATGCATTTTCAAAGTGTCTCCGGATTGCCAGAATTAAATTATAACCGCTGAACATGACATTTATCACACTCTTGAGCTCCTTGTACATTTCTTGGTATACAGTATTCATGTCCACTGTGCTTGATTACAATACATCGACATTTACTGCAGAGGATTCTCTCCAGTGTATTTTGTATTGTACAGCAACATATTGTGCATTCTTTTTCATCTCATGACAGATACGTGCCAGTAATCAGAAGGTATGACTGATTTAACAGATTCACCTCGACCTGCAGTCCTGTACCTCTCGAATGTATGTCCAAATGTGCACGTCAGTATGCCCTATATCTGATAAGGTGGAAAGTAAGGGTGTGGAGACCTTGAATGTATCTCTCGTGCTCGGATATTAAAGAAAGAAAACATTTGGCAATGAAAGTGAGTCCATTGAATCGTCCAAGAAAACGTTCTTGTCTGACACTACTTGACATCGTCTAGAAAAATGACCACTGAAATCCTTATTCTACATATATAGTCACAAAAGACAATTGATATTGTTTAGCTGGAGATGTTGAATAAAAAAAACTGCAACAGAGTTGTAAGTATTTTATTATTTTGGGAGAAATGTAAAGTATGGTTAGCTTTAGGGAACTAAAACTCTTGGTTATTGTTAGGGGAAGATTGTGGTTACAGTTCATAAAAAGGCTTATGATATTTTAGATTTGTGATGCGAACCAATATTCTGCATGTACAGACAGTGTGGTCACCTAAATTAGTTCTCTACATGTTCAGGTAGTTCATTTATTTCATGTAATTTATGGTACATATCTCCAAAAATATCCTGGTATTCATGTTCATCAATTAAGTTATATAATTATAGGGTTATTTTTAAAGAAATACAACTGTAAATGAATCACTTCAGTGCTTTAGTCTGCACTGGTGTTCTATGATGAGCACTGTTTTTTGGTCAGACTGTACCCTTGTAATTGATTACTACATGACAAGCCATAATACTTAACATAATAAACACTGACTTTGTAATGAGCCTTCATAAAAAAAGGGTCAACGAGGTAAACACAAGTTATCTGAAGTAGATGGAGAGCTGTCTATGGCGCTTCCTGTAGTCTGATGACACTGACGAGTCCTGGCATTGACACAAGCATGAGACAGAGGGGAGGGGGTGGTGGGGGTGACAAATAATAGGGGAATTAGAAATTAATGATTCCGCCAGTAAATGGCGATTAAAGGACGAGCATTGCTCCAGGCTCTCTGGCTCAAACCGCCATCCATTTGTTTGGATAGGGACTGACACACACACATGCTTGTGATGCCTATTGAGGCTGTGACACACATCTATATGGGCATAAAAGAAAATAAATCCACAGCGCCCTGGACCAGATCAGATCAATCGGCCATAATGGCAGGCCTGATCATTATGTGCTGCTTTTGTTTGTTTAAATGAAGAGTGAGTGTGTCTGCCATATTGAGTTGGATTAGGCAGTGGAAAACTGTTGCCTGCAGCCTCAAACCCTGGATGAGAGCAGCCACATCAAGCTTTACAGTAAAACACAATGATGGCCTATTTGGAAATCAATGTCAAACTTTCATTAGCAAGGTCAACAATGTACATATATTGTCTGATCAGTGTGGGTCAACAAGGCATGTGAGCTGGGGGAGAGATGGGGGCTTCCTCAGGGGTTCCAGTGCAGCAGGAGAGATTTAAAGCTATGGATCCTACATTCAATGCTCTGTATGGACCGTTAAGCTTGGAGGGAATATACACACGTTTATCAAAAAATGTGCAGCATCTGGAAACTTGTTTTTTGAGTTGTGTTAGGCAAAAAAAGACCTGAGCTCAGAAAAATCCAGCATCATTGACAAGCGGAGTAAAAGGCCTGTGTCCTGTCCTCTGATGATGAATGTGCGGCTGCAGAGACTGATGGAGGGTCTCCCTCAAAGAGTTGGTCAGCGCTGACCTAAACTGTTGTGGACAAAATCATTCTGTTTTGGTTGAAAAGGCGCTAATGAGGATATTGGTCCGTCACACATGGAGGCAGATATATGAGCTACTGTATGATGTTATCGCGAAGTGAAACCCGCTGTAGAGGTGCTGTTGGTAAAATGGCGAGGTTAAATGAATTTAGAAAGTTTAATAAGGCTGTAGACACTACGCGAAGACGTAATCCAGGTGGCTTTACGTTTTATTCAATACGCATTTACTGTTGCAAATTAGTTAAATGTCATTTCTAGGAGACAGGGTTGCTTATGGACAAAGATAATAACAGTATGTTGGTGATATGGGAGTTAAAGGTTGCGAATAGCCTGACGTCTAATACTTTTCAGTCATTTAAAAGAAGGGAAATGTTTAGACAGATAATTAGGGGGGAGGGAGGTCCTTCATTCACAGTCCAATGGCATTTACACACCAGGGCTCTTTTTTCGTGCGTTTAATTAGCTCAATATATTTTTTCAGACTATTGTTTTTGACCTAAATACTTATTAAATACTAAATATTACGCAGCGAAAAGGCAGCTTGATTATTTTTCGGAATGAGGTTGATTATGCTGATCTTTCACTCCACGAATAGAGGCAACAACCAATCACATTGTGCGGTACAAACTTCACATTACCCCAAACAAGGACTGCAAACTTTATTACTCCTTTCAACCTTGACAAAGGCATACCAGATCCACTACTTTCGTTCTTACCTTTCACAATAAAAGCCCTAGCCATATGCACTGTCTATCTATTTACCAGGGGCAACTCAAATCCACTCAGAGCATTTTGCTTAAAAGAATCTCAATAAAATAGAGAATGATGTTGAATCCACCATTATTTTAGGAAGAATGATGGAATCTATTCAAGAATTTTATTGAAGAAATCGCAAATTTGAAATGCTACTGGTATGAATAGTTACCAGTAGGCGAGCATTTTCGTGTTGTTTATTCTTCATGCCCCCCTGTCAGTGTCAGCTCCTGGCCTATGATTTGTGTTGCAGTTTGCATAATTTTGTCCAAACGTTCCCTGTCTTGTACTGAGGTTTTAACATACCACATTGTTATGCCTAAGGCAAGGATGCTCTCAATGCCAGCATGATAAAATTGCATCATCTCAAATATATATTTGTAATATTTATAGATTTTTTCTTAATCTGTTTTTGTAAAATGTACAAATAAATAAATACGGGGATTAAAAAAATACATAAATATGAACAGGAAAGAATAGGAGCTCCACATACCTGAATTTTTGTTGATATTTCAACCAATCAAGGCATTTTTATGCGAACAGCAACTGTTTAGAAAACACACTGATGCTCTTGGATTCACCCCCATTACTGAACTGAAAATCATCCTCCGATCATCCCTCATCATATCCTACCACCCAGGGCATAAAAATGACAGAGCATTAATTAATCCATCATGCTGGTTAATTGAAATGATGTATGATAGTCATTTGTTTTCTTTGATCCCTGAGCTATTAGCGCTGTGTAACTGTATGACTAATTAGTATGAGAACACTTCTGAAATAATTGGGTGTAATTAATCTGTCAGTAGCGTGGAAAAAATGACTGTGTCTGACAGTTATGACAAATAGCAGTGTTGATATAATTACGTAATGATCAAGAGCGTTCAGTCTAACGAACCCCCACGTCCTGGATGTGGTGTAAATCCAGTTTGTTCTGGTTTATTTGTTTCTCTTTCTTCTGCCTTTACATTTTCTTTACCTTTACCTACCAACCACGCTTTTTTTTTTTCTCTTTTTCTTGTTCGACAATGTGTATTGGATGAGCAGCTGAAATGATGCTATCTGACTCTCTTCTTGTTCTTTTTCAATGGTTTCTATGGTAACAGTGTCAAGTGATTGAGGTCGGGGGTCAAACTGACCAATAGTGAGTAAATTACATTTCTCTGAATGATTCCCCCTGAGCTGCTATTGAAATCGAGCTACAGCCCCTCTGATGGATACATCTTGTCATTCACAGTTTAGAAGGCAAGAGGGGAAAGTACAAACATGACACCGGGGGGCTCGCCTTGCTCAAACAAAGAGGCTACTGGATGAATAAACACACAAACACACCTAGCTGCATCTTTAAATGGTAAACTAGTTTGCATGCTCTGGACACCATCTCAGCCATGTCTTTTAGTCTAGTGTGTGTATTGCGCTTGGATTTTAAGAGTAAAAATCGCACAGTTAATTGAAGAACCTCATAAAGTGATCATCAAGTCTCTCTGTCCATACTCCCGGCTGTATATTAAGGCCACACAAAGAGAGCAGTAAATAACAAAAACACTAAGTTCCCTGCTCTACAAACACCAGGCCTGAAGGTCATTGGTTTGTCTGAACCAAAGCTCACACAATCCCTCAGCCAGAGTTCAAGTGCTGACGCTCGCCCTCTTCTTCCACCTTCCTCCCCATGTCCACAGAGACCAGCCCGATGCTGGGGTGTCAGACAAACAACGAAGGAGATAAAAACACAAACGATTGTGATTTATTGCTTATTGTGTACTACAGAGTGGAGAAGAGGTGGGAAAAAAACACAGAACGAAATCCATTGCAAATTGAATTGTCTTTGTTTGAACCAGGCCTGCTTTAAAAAAAAATGCTATGACAGAGGCCATAAATGACAATGGCGCAATAATCTACGGCGACCTGTCTGAGAGGCTGATAAGCCATCAGTGAGGGAGGTGATCGATACTAACTATTCATTTCTGAAATTATCTCCACATTGATCCGGGAACAAGTGCCAAGGCAGGGGCACACTGGCCTTAATACAATAATTATATAAAGGGTTACAGGCTCATCCTCCCAACCAATAAAGCCTGTCAGCAGCACCGGGCACGGTGAAACCCCATAATCCATCAGCACATTGGCCCCTGACCTCTGGGCTTGGAGGCTTCCGTGAGCCTCTATAAAAGTTGCTTACGAAAAACACAATTGCTGGATGTACCTCAATGGGCAGAGGTGAGAAAGCTGATCTGTGGAGCAGATGTAATGAAGCAGTGTCAGTTGACCTATTATTTGGTCTGGTTATTGCATGGACCTCTGCTTGTGACACTGCGAAGAGGAAAACTCACTTTTCCTCTATCAGATGTCCTTAACCCAAGGGGCAACCTCCAGGTCTGAAAAGTGAAGTGCCTTAAACTTGAATTATTCCTAATTGCCAGCAGGGGTGACTCCACTGCAAAAATAAGTCCAATTGCAATTGTGTAGAAATCTATGAGAAAATGAACCTTATTCTCACTTTATTTAATACCTCAGTTAACATTTTTCCTAATGAGTTTATGGTCTGAGTTGCAGGTGTTCTTTAATACAGCATGATGTTCATTTTGTAAATGATGGTTCCATTTAGAGTAAAATAGACAATACCACGGCGTCGCTACCAAGTAAATTTAGTTTTAAGCATGTTTTTCTCTAGCAAAAATCAGCATCCCAATTAATATCACAGTTAATGTGAATTACGGATTCACCTTGCTAACCAAGCTAGCGCTAGCTGGTGTCTAGCTTTAGCTGGTAACTAAAGTTTGCAATGCTAACTGTACCTGGCCCCGCCAGGCTTAGCCCTACTTTCTTGTCCAAATATGGTCACTTCTTGCTTCAAAAAATCAAGTTAACAATATCAAACTCGAGGCCATTTCATATACATTCACCCAGCAACCCTATACTTTATATCAACAGTTTGTTGGCTTTGCTCATCTCTAAATACACATTTGAATAGTAATCTGCTGCAAAAGGCGGCTTTGTATGCAAGAGCCACCAAATGGCATTGATCATACTGACATTAGAAATAAATTTGCGCAAATTGAGTAAATCTTCAGGGACACTCTTCTCTGTTCCATACCCCACTTTGTGATTTAGGCTGATAAGAAAGTATTTTTACATATAAATCTTGCCGGGTGAGGCTTTAAGATTGCTTGGAGTAATCTGTGGAATTATCAAAATGAAATGAATATTTGAGCCACCTGGCATGGCTCAAGATGAATCACTCACATACAAAATAATTAGAGACCTGCCATCTGTCTGTATCACAAAGCATTTATGCACGATTAGAGATGTATATACCAACCAAAAATGTGGAAACAAATCATTAAGCCTGGGTAACACTTAATTTCATCTTGATAATGCCTACTTTACAGACAACTACATCTACAGTACATGCAAATATATGTTTAAGACTGATAATTATAATATTTAAAAAAAAAAAAACAATCTATATGCAGATACAACTTGCAGGTCAAGTATGTCAAACTGGATATTTGTTCAAGAACAATGACTAAAACATTGGACCCTTTTCAAATAGGAGCCAGGATAGAGGACCTATGTCCCTGGTTATCTTAATAGACTAATTGATCTGCTATTGAAGAGGCACGTTCCTCTGAGCATCACCGAGACAGCCCGGCTCCAATCAGACAGCCATGTGTTATCAAACTGGGAAGTCAATTAAGAGAGAGGGGAAGGGAGAGAGGGAGAGGGACAGAGAGAGAGAGAGAGAGAGAGAGAGGGACAGAGAGAGCGAGAGAGAGACAGAGAGAGAGAGAGAGAGGGGGGGGGGGGGGCAGAGCGACTGGCTCCAAGCTGTCAGCAGCAGAGTGGTTCTCACAGAGGGAAGTAGGTTTCAGAGACTTAGTCCAGGCTACAGACAAACAGGAGTCAATGTTTCAGTGCTGGATGATGGAATATGCACTGCGATGTAACCTTGCCTCTGTGAAACACCAACTTGTAGTCTGCTAGCTGGCTCAAAGTCACAGTCTCCAGTAGATTGATGTCTTTTTTTTCAACATTTCATTAAAGCACTTTATCCAACTTACGATATGGCCACTTCATGAAAGCTCGGTGGCTGTTTGTTGTGCCAGTCTTGCAAAATCTGTGCAAAAGTAGCCAACACTAAATAAATCAACATGTGCATCCTTAATGAAAAAAAAAAAAAGTGTTGGGTACACTGTATCAATGAATCATTACATATTATTAACTGAAAAAGTAATTGCATTACTTTACTAATAACTCAACCGCAGCAGTTGAAGCAATTGAAACTTCCAAAACGTCCTTTAGCTACAGCCTCAGTGCTAAGCTATCATGTAGCAGACCAGTCTCTGCTCAACACGGAGATCAGTCTGACCCCCATCTTGACAAAGCAATGATACTGGAATTAGTACCTGTGATGTAACCCGCAGCTAATGTCGAGTTTCCACTGCATGGTACTCGAATAGACTCACTTTTTGGTACCAGGTCCTTTTTCTTCTTTTTTTCTTTTCCACAGCGGATAGTACCCCCTCAGACGGGGGCGCTCGGACGATCACCTTGGCGTCGCCGTGCAATGAACACATTAAAGCATCAATCATTGTAATCCAAAAACATAATCTCTATTATTATGCAATAAAACGTATTTGTTCATCAAAACAGGATGTCGTTCTCTCGTATTCTACTCTCAAAACCTTCCGAAAGGGTTCATTTGTGTATTAGGATGACTGAAATTTTCTTCCGTGGGCGAATGCTACTTTTTCCACCTCTTTCACCAGATTTGCAGGTCTGAACATACATATAATGTATGGAGACAACTGGTTTCAACTGTTGAGAGGTTGATGACAATATTCACTGCTTACATGCCCACAAGCTTTCGTTCCAAAAACCCAACTTCCTCCTATCCCTGTGATTCTACCCTCGAGTGTACAACCACACTGTTGTGTGTTTGTGTTTTTGTGAAGAAAGCTTTCCTCACATTAGATTTACAGTAGCTGCACTGTGGATGAAGCAAAGGCCACACACTCTTATGGCTTATGTGCTGTCCAGTCTCATGGAAAAGATTATCTCGTAAATTGTTGTTAATTTTTTCCACAAACACAGCTCACATCTACTGTATGGGTTTTAATTAAGTCTTTTGTGGCTATATAGTTAACTACATCTGTTGCAACCAAAGGCTTGATGTTGACAAGAGCACTTTTCCGGTTTGAATCACCACTCCTATTTTCAGCTCCACTTTCATGAGGCTTTAGGTTTAAACATTTCAAACTCTTTACTATCTCATCACGCAAGCCTGACTTCCTGACAGCTGACCCGCAACATATATCAAGAGTATGTTTTGTCTTTCAGATTTTGTTTGAAATACAGAGAAAAAGGAGTGTTTCAGCCAGCATGTCTGAGCTGACAGAGACAAGAAAGGGCCATGTACGAAAACTCAAAGATCAGTAAGACAAAGTCTAATGAAAAAAGATGTCACTGTGCTGCTCATGCTGTGTGATGTACAAGTGATGAGCGGACAGTGTGGTGCGCACACGCCTCAATAATGAGCTATGGCTGAAATGTGAAAAATAATGGATTGTCATGTATTGTACAGATTACCAAGAAATGCTGACCTGAACCAGCCTTAACATGCATTTCTGCCTCAAATATAGTAGATATAGTGGATATATTCTTCGTTATTCAGAGACATGTAACATCCTTTGTAACTTTCATCTGTTATCTCCTCTCGTTGGAGCATTGGGGTCTTCTTTAAGGGGTGAAGATTACCCTTAATGTGTATTCTAAATGCACTTGTAATTGCATTAGTGATCATTTTAGATACAGCGACTAAATAGCTCTTTTCACAAAGAGGATGTAATAAATATTGAAAGGACGCACCGAGGCTTTATCCACCATTTTACTTAATTGCTTCGGACTGTGTGACAATGGCGGGTTACTGGACTGTGGCGGACGAGCGTTTCACCACAAGACAAACAGAGGATGTATCTATTATCCCAGCCGCGTGGAGGTCGTCGACCTACGACAAGCGGAGGGTCCGGAGACATTAGAGATCACGTGCAATTTAATCTTTGCAGAAAATAAAAGGGAGAGGACGGACGGAGAGGCAGTGCCACAAAAGGCAACAGAAGAATGGACGGCCGTCTAGGACAGGCCCGTCCCCAAAGGATCCTGGGCATTTTCTTCTCAAGCCACTCAAAGCCATCGTGTGGTGCCTGATTCCACTCACTCCTCTGACACTTGCATTAATGGCATTTTGGCCTCGGACTGTAGATGCTGAAAAGCGATTGTGCAGAAGCAGCTGTGTCTCTCTCACTCCCTCTTTCTCTCTCTCTCATACTTTACTAGTGTCTCTTTTACTGACTCCTCTATGCTTTCTTAGCCCTTTCTCTGTCCACCCCCCCCCTCTGCTGCTCACACACACACACACACCTTCTCTATTCTCCATCCATTCGTTCAGTCATTACTGGTCAGTGTCAGCACTTGAAAACTGTTGTGCTTGCCGAGCTGGTGTCATCACAAGTGGAATTAACCATTTTCCCTGTGCCTGATTGCAAGAAGCCCGACTCATTCCAGCACTCCTATACACTCCATCAAGATCCACTGACAGAGAGAAAGCCCATTGGCTTCTATTAAAAGCATGATATAACAGTAAATGTTTAAATTGGTGGGGGGGCTCTGCAGCTCTTGGATCGGAAGGCGGAAAAATAGAATATCACAACTTACTATTGTCACCTTCGAGGATCAAAATATGGATGTTGTGTGCAGGGTCGGGAGGGTTACATAAAAATTGTGTTGCGATACAACTGCTTATACTGTAGCTGTTAGCCTGATACAAGCATCACAATATTGAAGTAGGGTAACTTGATTACTTTGCGTTGCTTTGGATTATCTCAATATCAAATACGCAAATAAATACAAGACAAAAGAAAAACTGCTGAAATTTCGCCATTATTTTGTGTGTTTAGCAGAAAAGGAACAACGTGCCAGTGCAGTGTAAGATATACCTTCCAGACAGATTTGATTTTTGGCACAGCAGCCATACCCTTATTAAATTATTTGTATTAACCTACATGCAAATTTTCCAGATTGTCGTGTATTATTTGCAGGACCAGAAATTTGGAGCGGTTCGCTCATTTCCTACAAAGCTTCTTATCAAGGCGGGATCCCCCTCGGCAAAACGATTAATCTTGCACCCTGCTTTGGAAGAACTTCAAGTGTGCTGGGATGTTTTTCCCCTTTTCTGCTTTTCTTCTTTACACGCAAAATAATGGCGGAAAGCATTTTTCCGTAACGTTTGAGGCCCTTGTGGGAGAGTCTGTGTTGTAATGTGTGCGCATGTGCATGGTCGTATATCGTTCTTTATTTAAAAATGTATTTTAAAATTCCAATTTTTACCAAATAGATCAGTAATCTGATTACGTGTTTTATTTTTTTATTTTATGTAACTGTTACGGAATACAGTTGCCTTACTTAATGCCGTTCTATGTATTGCATTACTCCCCAAGCCTGGTTATATGTAAAGAAATAACATTTTGAGCCCACTGAGTATTACCCTATTGTTCCTTTTCATAAATTATGACTAAGGAGCACAGCTTTAATGTTAATCCATGTCGGGCACAGTTAAATAACATGTAATCAGTCATCCTCAGGTACACGCGAGATAGGTCAGATACAGAGAGGCATAAGGCCAATGATAGCATCTACCAGATTTGTCTTGATCTGAAGGGATAACATGCAAAAAGTATCCATGGGCCACCTCAAATACACACAGCTTACTATGTAAGATGATGAATTCCTTGCAGAAAAAAAAAAAAAATCATAATCGCGGGGGGGATTAAAATCGTAATATCTTGTATTTAGGCCTTCAGTGGGAGTAATCTGTTGGTTTGATCTGCCTGGTACGTTTCTTGAGACGTTTGCAGAAGATCATGAAATTGAAATACAATACAAATCTGCTTTTTTTATTTATTCATTTCTTCCCAGAAGATTACAAGATTTGCAGAGATTTGATCTGACCCTCTTCCACCGTTGCAGGTGGCCTTAATATAAAGTCAAAACGAGAACTTTAAATAACCATTACCACCGGGATCAGCTTCTTTTTTTTTTTTTTTCTTTCTTTTTTTCACAGCAAGTGCTTCGGAATAGATGTAAAGCTCATATAGTCCGACGCAAGAGAGAAAAAAAAAACAGGAATACAAGGGTCTCTCAGTTAATGTATCATCATCTGAGTGGGTTTGGATTGGAGTTATTAGAGTATTTCACTTCATTGCATGACCTCCTGTTCCTCCTCAGATCATGAATCCTATTCATTACCCAGTCCTTCTGGAGTGCCCGCCTTTATAATATTACTCAATTTATATTCTGAAGCGGGCTCCTGGGAGAGCGATCAGCGCTCCGAAACAGCGACCCCCCTATAACCCAATCACAATATTTAAAGGGCAGCAAAGAGCTTTTTAATGCGCGTCGTAGATAACCATTTAAAGTGGATTGCTTTGGTTTAATATGACCTTAACAGGCTGGCAGTCACATGTGAAGAATGAATAAGCTAATAGGAGAGACGACAGGGAGAAAGAATGAAATCAAAAAGCAGAATATGAGAGATTTGTTTCAATGCAAGCTGGCCTCTTGACGGGCTGCTGAGAGGAGCATGATAGAGAATCACAAGCGTGTGAATGAAACAGGACAGGCGATGAATGAAGCTACTGCTTGCATTTCTCTTTTCCCTTTTCCTGGAGTATGAACTGCTTTATCATGATAAAAGACAAGACAGGTGTAAATGACACATTTACATTCTCCCTTCAAAGAGAAACTTGACTCAATCTGGATGAAAGCAGCTGTGGATCTGGGGTTTTCACTGTGTTTTCTGCAGGGGGGGGGTTACAGGATGATATAGTGGCAACATGCAATGTTTGTTTAGATACGTCATGAAAAATATCACTGCTGGGAACCTATATTTTCAAGCTTTCACCACATGCCTATGTCAAGACATTTAATCTAACGTGAATGCTATAAATCACATGATTTTATTGGAATTCAGCTGACAAGGACAGGATGAAATGTCATTTTCTTACTTGATAAAATATTGAAATAGTTAATGGGTTGGATTTTTCTTTTTTACATCTGTATACAAAGTTACAATAACTCAAGTACTTATGTTTTTAGATCAAGTTTTTATAAACAAAACACATGATCAGTATATAATATGAAGCATTGTTATAGATGAAACTGTAAAGCAACATTACCATATACAACATTAAAGCACTTCTTAATGGATCATCAATAATAATGAGCCAATAATTTAACAATATCACAGTGACAGGGGCCATTCTGCACAATGATTACTTTCACGTTTGACACTGATAGGCTACCTGTGGTGACAGTGGTGAACTGGGGAATAAACTGTTCAAAAATAAGGTTAAATCACAAAAACTCTTTGAGGCTATTTATATGATATTTCTAATATTTCTTTCTTTAAATGCTGACATTGTCTGTTTAAATGGGCTGATCCCCTTCTTAGGAAGTAAATACATCACCCAAATACAGAAACACTAGGATTGAATCCCTGAGGTGCCAGACAAAACTTACACATAAAATACACATCATCAATAAACTATTAAATATTATAAAATGGATTTCATAAGCATTGAGATGAATTCTCCATTTTTCTTACAACAAAGCCAACAACATATATATATATTTCGAAATGTATTTAAAGACACATGTCATGTTCATTTTCCCGGTTCATATTTAAATGTTTGTGTTTCTACTAGAACATGTGTACATGCTTTGATGTTCGAAAACACAATTTTTTTCTCATACTCAGTTTTAGCACCTGTCTCTTTAAGCCCCCCTCCCAAAAAAAAAGCCCACCCTGCTCTGATTGGCTTGTGAGAAACATATATGGCACACCTTTACAAAGCTAGTTCTCAAACTATGGGTGGAGATGCTCAGATGGTGGGCGGTAAATTCTAATGAGCCTGCATGTGACATAAAAATCTGACTGGAGGGTTGAATCTTGTTTCACGTTTTATGGGTTGGTAGATACTCCAGATACCCAACTGTACATGCATATGTGTACATGTCCCCTTTAGAAATCTGACTCTTTGACATGTTTTACCATGTGAAGAATGCCATAGAAATGTGTAATTTATCGGGTAAAAAATTGGCATGTAAAATTGGCAAACAGAAAACAGAGGTACAAACCAAACTGCTGTGACTGCTTGCTGGCTAGTAGGCTAGCTGGTAAAATAGCTTCAGCTCAAGCTAATACGCCCACTGTTTCTCGTGATTGAAAAGTCAATTTCGATGCTCCAACATCTTAGAAATTGGGTTTGTTAAACATTTAAACATGAAAGTAGCTGAATCTAATCACAAAGGATACTAAATGTCAGATAAACTAGTCCTTTACAGGTACAGTTTGTGTTGGTTCAGGGGGCTTTTCAGACTCACACGTAAGGATGGTAAGTGGGGAGGGAAAATGCACCTGCATATATCATAATTCTTCATTTTCATGCAAACGGAACCTCTGTTGTAGACATTAAATTCCCTCTGAACCACCAACCTTGAATATCAAACTGCGCCTATGCTAGTCCTGCTAAAAGATAACTAGCCTAGCTTAGCAGAGTAGCAGTAACTATTGTCAGTGCAGCCTCTGACTGTCATGGGTTTACTTTGGCTTTGATGTGATTAAACTACCTTAAAGTCACATATGTAAATGTCTTTTATTTTTTAAAGATGCATTCATTGTTGCTCACAAGTTAAAATGGAGATGAAAGCTGCCAATGCAACATGTTTTTTGTTTGTAGGTAGTGTGTTTTTCCCTGAACCCTTAAGTTGTCCAAACGCAAAGTGCAGTTACTAAATGTCTTTTTAGGTTTTTATGTTAAGTCTGTCACAATAACTAATTATCATCCAAGAATGGCATAACGTCAAGTATTTATGTCTTATATGTTATACATTTTAGCTAAGAGTCTTAAAACTTCGGACCCTTTTTTCTCAACTTCACTGTAGTTCCTTCTCTCTGCCTTTGTAAGGCAGTGTTAATCCTGCACCTCTTATCAGTCCCTATCAAGCCAGATTCTTCAAGTTTGGGCTACTTCTTCCGTGTTATTATTGGCACTGGGGTGATATTTATCTGTGTGTGATCTCCGCCTGGTGCCGACTCAGCATCGCTGAAGGCAGATGCAGATCATCTATATTTAGACGAACTCGAATGTCCTTGACATTAATCACAGTCCATAACCAAAGGCATCATTTCATCTTAAAATCTGGCTGAACAGAGCATTTTCAGCCAAATGAAAGAGTGTCGTGCCCTCCGCCTCTTTCATTAGAATAAAGCACATGGACCCTTTTGAAATTGATAGGCATCAACATTGACAAGCACGAGGAAAATTAAGCATGCATGTAATTTATTGATATCTGCTCAGATCTGAACTTTTTTTATTTATCTGATGTGCTTGGTCATCGCGGGAGGAAGAGATGCAAATCCGCTACACAAGACAATCTGAATGATTGAATACATTGTGCTAAGAGGGGGAATTAAAGGCAAAATAAATGACCTTGGTGATCAGGAAAAAAAAAAAGCCTGTTCATAAAAGCTATTTGCATGGACCTGATTGATATCTCGCCAGAGATTGTATTGTCAGTCGCTGGTCAAAACTTGTGATACAGAATTTAGTGCTCAGTCAATTTCGCTTTCTTTTTTTTTTTTTAAAGATTTTAATTAGTAAATGAACTGCTCTTATATACGAATGATTGATGCCCCGAATAAGCATTTCCCTTCAGTGTGAGTGAATGAGTGTGTGAGCGCTGTGCGTATGTGAGCATGTGAATGATGCAGATGATATATAACGATCATCTGAAAAAACAGCGGCCAAATGAGAAACAACCATTACATTAGTGTTTCAGGATGTGATATAGAGGGAAGGGTCACTGTGTCTAACCAGTATTAAATTCTATTATATGGACATATTATGTACTGGTAGCTTGTCAAAATATGGGCATTTGATTTAAGTGATTGCAAAAGTGCCTTAAACTGCTGTCAAAATGCATTTTAAGCCGTACTAATGTGTTTTTTTAAGTACATGAATTACATTTTTTACCACCGGAAGAAGAGAAAATACTCATTAGAACAAAAAATGTTGGTCGTAAATCTTCCATTTCTGTTATACCATGAGGGTTTTAAATGGTTTTACTTCAAACTGCAGCTTACTTTACTAACCTTATTTCAAATAGCTTGAGGTAAGAAAATGAGGAAAAAGGAGATTCCTTTCTTTCTCTTTTTGTCCGTTTGGGAACATTGAATGTGCAACCCAGCTTTCCCAGATGCTGATTGTACATTGGATCAGTGCTTATAGGGATTGATACCCTCATACTGGGATCCTATTGGTTGCAGAAGAGCCCGTATAAATCATTCACCGGACGCTGATATACAAACTGCATGATAAATGCGAAGTGACCTAATGATGAAAACAATTATTTGGGCTTTTAACTTTTTTTTTTTTCTTTTTTTTTATCTCTGTGCAAAATGGAGCCATTTTGGAGGAAGAAATGGTGACAAATAACAGTAAGAAGCCGTGAAACGCTGCCGTTCACACTTTCCCAGATTAACGTCATTTGTATCAGTTTAGCACCGGAGGGGCCAAACTGCATGATAAAGGGGATCTGAATTGGACCTCGCAAAAAAAAAAAAAAAAAAAACTGAGGAAGGAGGAGAGTAAGTGTGAAGAGAGAAGCCAAGGAGAAAGTGGGACGTGAGGGGATATAAGGATGTGTTTGTCATGTTGGGCTCGGGAGGGAGGGACGATTCCAGGGGTCAAAGGTGGATCTAAAGCAACAGAAACAGGGGAGCGTTACATCTCCTCTGGCCACCCTTAAATAATGTCCGCAGGCCCAAGTTATTAACCTCTTTAAAGCCCACAGAGCACAGTAGCACAAGCTTCCAGTCAGGCCTGGTCGCGTTCAGGGGGACAGATAGTAGAGATAATAGAAGTGCACATGGAGGAACAATGCACTGGTGTATCTAGGGATGGGGAAAAGAGTAGCACAAGCGAGGGAACAGGACAAATAAAAAGAGAATAATCCCAGGCACAGATAATCAATGGAGGGATGAAGAGAATAAGCAATGCACCTGAATTTTCTGCCTTACTTTTTTTTGTTTATGATGTGTTATTCCTGGCCCGCGCGGCGGCTGGGGCGGTGTGAGACTGCGTGCTTCTCTGAGGGGTGCTGTGGAGGCTAAGGATGCTGGTTCACGGAGGGTTCACCCATTACCCAGGCCCTGCAGCCAGCTGGGGGGCTAACCAGGATGATCAGCGCAAGCCACAGCCTGCACAGGCCCCAATGATTTTCACATCAAGCCGCCTGATGTACAGCGCCACCGTCTACCAATCGCTCTCCCATATCGATCCCCCCTTAAATGAGCCTTCCCCGCTTTGTACCATGAGCAATAATTAAAAAAGCAGCACATTGATTTTAACTAATATTATGAGAGATCAGGATGTGCACATGCTTACAAAACAGCTAAGGCGCTTCGGCTACTATCGGCAGCAGAAAACCAAAGCAGTGCAGAAAGAGAGAAAAGGAGGAGGGTGTGGGTGGGGGGGGTGATTAAATTGAAGCTAACAAAAGGATGCAAACATACAAAAATCACTGCAAAAGTGTTTAGTTTGTGTTGTAAAACACATACAATGCTGCCATTGCTACAAGCTTTTAGAACCGAACAGTCTGTGGATACTTTGAAAGTCCTCGATGCAGGTGTCACATTGTATCTGTTACCTAAGAGAAAATCCAACATGAAATGTGCCAAAAAGGAATTATGAATTAAGGATTCATGAGAAATAAAGTGCATATGTGTGCAGATCTTGAAACCAAATGTGTTTGTTTGTAATTTGAAACAATACTCACAGATCAGAGCAGGAATGTCGGCTGCCGATGAGAACCATTTATCTCCGAAACGTCAACTTTTCAAAAACTAAGAAAAACAGACCTGTTTTTAGCTTTGTGACAATGCGATGGGTTTTTAAATGTAGATTTGTATTTGTATGAGCATTTTTTTTATGCCTTTATTAGGTATAATGCAGTAGAGAGATGACAGGAAATAAGCAGAGAGCATGATGCACGTAAACACTGCAGTTCATTGTCGTCAGCTTAACCTTTTGCCCACCGGGACGAACCCAAATGTTTTATTCAGCTTAAGAAGTCGGAGAATTTTCTCAATTCATAAAGAAAGATTGAATTATTCAGTTTATCTGGAAAAAAATCTAAATCAATGTCACAAAATGGCACCTAAGGATAAAAGGTTAAATTTAGATGACATTCTATAAGATTTGAATACCCAATATTTTAATACTGGATCAAACGCAGGTAACATTTTTATAGAAATAGGCAATACAATCCAAGTCATTTTGTCCTTATCTCACTTGTATTCATACTTCAGAACTACAGGAATGATGGATTTGGAATAGCAAAGATTTCCAAAAAAAGCATTAAAAAAAAAATGCAGAGCCACACATGCTTGAATTACACTAGCAGTGCTAAAACTCACGGCCTTTACGAACTGTGTGTGGCAGCATAAAAACCCTCGTTGTGGCATAGTCAGACTTGTGCTGTACCATCTCCATCCTCAATGACACTTTGAAAGAAAGAAACTACACAGACATAAAAGGGCCTCACCAGAGCACTCGCTGCCTTCTGTTTCACGGTGCTTTTGTGAATACCTCGGAAAATGTAAATGAGAGTCTTATGACATTAAAGCCTCAAACGCAGACACTCAACATATGCTGTGACACTGCGTACGCTTTAATGTGATAAGTTAGTGTCACACGCGGGAGGGGGCAGGACTCCCTGGCTGCTCAGGTTGATGGTAGCCCCCAGTGGACACTGTGCTGTACTTGGCCATCGTGGCTCTAACATTGGCAGTGAGGGCCATTAAAGGCCCCTATAAAGTGACCAAGGCCCCGGGCCCTCCCCAGTGCTGCAGTGCCTTGCACTTATGCGGCACGCAGGCATCCCATAATCCTCGGCATATGGCCCGTGAGTGTCGACAGGCATGAAATTACATCAAGGGCATTTTTTGATAACTGTCGATACTCTCACAAAGACGGTCAGCCTTATTGACGCTAAAGTCAAGGGCTGCTGTGTTTTTTGCGTGTCTGTGTGTGTGTGTGTGTGTGTGCGTGTGCGTGTGTATGTGTGTGTGTGTGTATGTGTGTGTGAGGAGGTGGGGGAGTTGTCTGGCCGTGATGAGGGGCCTGCAATGTCAGACAGATGCCAGTGAGAACGGATCCAAAGGGAGCCTGATCTTTATTGATATGAGTAAATTGATATTGATAAGGATTTGGATTGCTATGGATTGTGTTAAGCAGCAGTATAATAGAGAAGTCCTCAAAAAGGATTGCGGTCAAAGTGGCTTTATTAGTGTAAAGTTACTGACTCCCTTATTTTTTTATTTCATTTATTCAAATCCAAATTCCTAATTATGATTTTTTACCTTTTTCTTCTTTTATTATTTTGCCAGTTTAAAATGAATTGGGACACATAGCACATGCAGCGTGTTGGTGTCAAAGTCCACCAGAATAGATCGTTGCTTGTGATTCCACTTATGTTCGTATGACAGACTAATCCTGTACACAATGTAGTCCTGTGAAAATCATAGATCTCCCAAAACAGCATTGTTTTCACAGTATTAAACATGGGTCAAGCTTAATTTGAAAAAAAAAAAACGTAAGAAAATTGAAACCACCAACTTTGAAGATATATGGTTTTCACTGGATGGCGACACATATGCCACTATGCAAACCAGTGAAAGGACACATTTATAAAACATTAACATTTGATAAATGTTTCTAAAGCAAGTCAAAGCATGTGATCAGTATTCCCTTATTTGGTAATGCAGCAATTATATCTAATATTTTCATATTTTTAATATTTCACATATGTAATGATCGCACTGGGAAAAATAATCATATTTTCTACAATGAAGGTAAAAGCCATCAACATGTCAGACTCACATGACAGCAGAGAGCTCTCTGTGACTGAAGGACAAGTGTTGGAGGGGACCTTACACGGAGGAATATGCATATATGCAATTATAGTATACTATACTGCCACCTAGTGATCATTGAATATGTGAATATTATTTTGTGGCTCATGCATATTATCTTGCTATGTGAACCAAAATATCTCTTACTTATATCTGAGTTTGAGTTTGAGCATTTATTAAGCATGCACCTGTCATGAAATTACATACTAATTATCTGTTTTTTTAATACAATTTTTTTTAATTATGTATTCATATGTTTTCTTCTTCTAATTATTACACTGCTCACTTTATAAATATCATCACAACTAATTATGAATTCCAGTTACAAATTCCAGTAACATTTGAAAAAAGCTGATATATATATTTTATTTTTATTTTTTATCTTTTTGTATTCATGGCCATGCTATTCATAACAGATTTAATAATCAATACTTATGACGCCACAGGCATTATGTAAACCAGAGGCAATGTAAATGTCCTCAAAGCCGATTCCCACGGGAAAGATGTATTTGAATGGGAGACATCTATAATGATTCCTATCATGGCTGAAGGAGGATGGCCACATTTCAGCTCAAATATAATCTCATTATTGGCTGTAAAAGTAAGAACAGACCTCAATTCAAGTTCTGGGAGACATGCTGCTCATGTCTCTTTCTACCCTTAATTTCTCTCATAAAATAGTCTGGGCTGAAAAGCAGACTAAATGCTTTGCCAAATGTTTGGCTCAGACAGACACCATCATTCTGTCTTTGACATGCAGTTGTAAACTTCTTAATTACAGGAGTTCTTTTTCTTTATCTCAACAAAATATATGTTCTGTGTCTTAATATAGCTAACATGGGATGTACTTGTTGTAGGTGTAGATGAAAAAAAAAGTGGATTTATATTTACATTTTGCCCCATTTATCAAACTTTCTGCATGGTATTTCTGCAGTGAAGATGATTTTCTTCCTGGACATGGAAGCAAAGTAACCCACCACTGCAAAATAGCTTTCTACTTCTAATTATATTTGAGAAAAGAAACAGATAAACTCATTATTTTACAGTAACGTCTGTGTAAGAAATCATAGTCCTAAAAAAAAAAAATTTAAAAAAGGAAACATTTCTGAGCTCATACAATACCGTGGAGGAGAAACGTATCATTAAAGAGAATGTAACCAGATGTTTTATTTTTTACTTTTGAACCAAAGGAAACGGAAACACATCCACAGATAAATACACATTAGGCTTATCTGTGTGCTTTACAATACATGCATACATGTACAAAACACTCATGTCCCATGGGGGTCCGTCCTATTTAGTGAATTAACAGCACGTCACAGGGACAGGACGGCTCATTATTTGTGAATGAGCTCCTTCCTGTCCTGCCATACTGAAGCACTTTGAGCCAACCAACACCAACTAAGGAAAATAAACAAGATACCTTATTTATATCAAAACAGCTGTTTAAAAAAATTCTCAAACCACTCGTGCAGTATAAACCTAAATCTCATGTATCCAGTCGCATACACAGCACTTCCCAAACGCAAGCCTTTTCACTAAAACCTTACTATTTAAAACACTTCTGCGTAAACAGCCTTGAAATAATGTTTCAAATAATAAGGTCTTAGCGAAAATTCAGCCGTTAAGCGCGGCCTCAATTTATATATCGATTCATCAAGACTTTTCTCAGTTTTTTGCTTCTTCGTTCCCCGTGGAGGCATGCGAGAAGAATAAGATTTTCTTCAGGAATTCAAGGTAACACTCGGTGAGTCACTGATGTACAAAGGATCTTTCGCGGGGTGAGGTATTCCTTTAAACCTTTTCATCAGAAGCTGTAAAGATGGAAAAATGTAACAGACGTTGATGTCTAGATCAGAACCAGATTCCTTCGGTACGACGTGACTCACTTAGCAGTGTGGCTAACTGCTTCCTGGTCCAATTAGCTTCCATTACCAGCTGGTAGCATCCCTGTTACACTGTTGACACACATTTCCACACGTGCACACCCTTACTCATTCAGTCATTCACTCTCTGTCACACAGACACACACTCTGTTTCTCTCGTTCTTACCCACACACATGCACTTAGGCACACACACACACACACACACACACACGCACATGCACAGCCTGTACTTTACAGATATCAGCTGTTATCCCCGTCTAGCATCAGTCCCCAGGCACTATGCTAACAGCCTCCTCTACAAGCCAATTTACAAGGATTCTGGTCATGTTTACATTAGCCCTCTCTCAGTGCATGAAAAGAGCAGGGCCGCGCCGCAGAATAGAAATGAGCAAATATGAATAATTCAATCCTCCTCCTGGCCATTAACATGTTTCCCTTGAATAAAGTGATAATAGGTTATCATCTGTGAAATGGAAATTTCATAACAGAGAGACGGTGAGAGGAGCGTCTTCGGTTACACCAGAGGAAATTAATTTCACAGCACATCTGCTCCACAAAGCCCCGGCCCTCCAACGCTAAGTATGAGAAAATGTAGTCGTTCGGCTTCGCTAGCTTTCTAATTAGATTAGCATGCTTATTTGAAGGCGGGAATCTTTAGTCTAGTCAAAGGAATTAGTGTTCCCCATTACACATACCTAATATTTATAATAATGAAATGACTTAGCCAATTAGGGAGGGTTAAAAATGCATTACTTTACCTTATTATATTAGCCAGATGGTACACTGAATAGTCCATGTTGTGCTGTGCATCTGGATGAGGACCATGGTGGCCAATTCTACATAACATGATGTAGTAATAGCTGTGGAAGGGGCAGTTTAGTCCTCACCTTTCTGTCTCACTGCCTTCCCCAGGAAGCAGCTTTGGCTTGAGGAGCAATCAAAAGTTTAATGAAAAAAGCCAGAGCTTTCACCCTCCTTCTTTGTTGAGAGATAAAACGCCCCCTGAAACAAATCAATCTGGAAATTGAAAACTTCTGCTGTGAGGATAAGGAAGTGACAGCAGTGTAAACAGTTATGATTTTGATGGCTATCGTCATAAGGAGGCCAACAATGGTGTCAAGGGAGTGGAACCTCTAAGGGAGTAAAGGACTTTATCCCTTTACCCCCCCCCCCTTTTTTTTCATCTATTTCTATCATTTTTTGTTTTGTTTCGTTTTGTTGTTTACTGGTGGACAGCTGTAAACGATAAGAGATTGAGGGCCAGTATCTGAAATGGGGATCAGCAATCCCTCTGGTGCGTGGCTATGAGACTGAAAGCAGGAGACTTCAGAGCCTGCTGAGTGTGGAGGAAGAGCAGGAGGAGGAGGAGGAGGCTCGGCAGAACATGAGGGCCATTGCTTTTCCCTATTGGGCACCAGCTGTTGGGCACCTGCTGGCATTAGACTACACATCAGGCTGCCCAGTATCCCAAGAATATCGCGCCAAGAATATTTGACGATTATCTACTGAACAATTTACGTCCAATGGCAACGTTGAGCTTTACTGGAGAAAGTAATGTGTCCTTTACGTAGCGAGTTGAGAAGTAAGGGCTTGGAGGTTCGGTTGGTGTTTGGGCCACGCCACGGCGCCGGGCTTTTTGAAGCCAATGTTCATAGTGGCCAAACCTTTACAACTTCCAGGTTCGTCACGTGATTCCAGTGGAACCAAAAATACTTTTTTTCCCATAGACTTACATTGGGAAATTGATTTTTAAAATTTTTTTTTGGGGTAAATTAACTTCCCAGTATGAACACTTAAATAGTCCTGATTTATATCATTAGGTCTTTAAGTTAAATTCACTAAAATCCAAGTCCAGAGTTATTTTCCTCATATGAGTGGGTTGGAGTGGATTTTTTGGCTACATGCGCCACTGAGCAACTTCATAGGAATGAACGAGGCCCCGCCTCCAATACTGTATCCAGTTCTCCTTGTAAGTAAGAGGCTGGAGGTCGAGGTGGTGTTTCAGCGTGTATCCTGACTTTCATGCAGGTCATATCCTGTCAAAGGTCAGCAATTAGGGTTGGGGTTAACTTTCACCTTTTTATTAACCATAATGGTTATGGTTAATAAAAAGGTGAAAGTTAACCCCAACCCTAATTACCTTTACCTTAAAGTCATGACTATAAGATTTTATTCCTGGTTGATTTGGCAACACCCGTGGTTGGTGTGGTTTATTGCATTTAACGACAGCCACAAAGTCAAAGATATCGCAAAAGAGCAACTGGTGACTTATTACAGCGAAGCCAAACAATTCAGACGTCAGTCATTAATAATTGGAAACTCGATCTCACTTCATGGTGTGTACAGTACAGTCATTTTTCAAGGCAGGACAGAGTAAAGCCTCGCTGGGGAGTTCGAGGTGTGCAGCCTGTCGCCTGCAGCTCTTCATCTAACAGCTCACTGGGGCTGCTCCTTCTTCTTCATATTATTTCCTGCAATGATTGAAACCGATCTGCTGTCAAAAAATGTTGAAATTTACTGTTTACTGTTTTTGATGAACAACTGCAGTCGGCTGAAACCTAAGTGACTAATATAAGCAGTCCCGTGACTGCTTCATCATAAACGCAACCTCGTATTTGGCCAGTTGAATGTTTTTCATGTGAATCAGAAGCAGCAGGAAATGTTTGGTTTGCATTAGTGTTGACTTACAGCTCTCATAAAGCAGTGGAAAAATGACCAGTGACTTTTTTATTTCTTTACTACAAACCAGTTTGCTGTCTCTTTTCCATGATCTGACACCCCGCATCTCTCACATGCCTGCTGATCAAAACTTTGCTCTGTGCTCCACAATGGACACGATGTGGATTGTGGTATTAACGAAAATATAAAAATGTTAACGGGAACATGATGCTGGAACATGATGCTGCCAAGCGCAGACACACCGATTTTTAAAAGGGATCTGTTGTTTGAGTAGAGGAGATATTGCAATTCAATAGATTTTTTTTTAATGTTTAAATATTTCAAACAATGTTCACGTTCATATAAAAATGTTTATTCACTTTACTTTCACTGTATTGCTTGCAGAAACCTCGAAGGTTAAATCATTTCAAAGCTCCGTCAGACGCTGAGCGAGATGGTTATTCAAACTCTTCTATTCAAATTAAATTCTAACGTTAATAATATTGTTTTTTGTTAAACAAACTAAATAGAGAATAGATTATTAAATAAAACATAATTAATAAAAAGATTTATATATATATATTACTACTACTAATATTGCTTCTAGGAATGTTATTATTAAGGTAATAAAACATTTAACCCATAAACTCCTACTCCCGTCGCCTCCATGCCGATCAGAAGTATCCACGATTGGACGATATGAAAATAGAAAAGAGCCCAGGTCAGCTCAGCTATAATCAGCAGCCCCATGTTAACATTGGTATGCTGTTTATACATTATTTATGATTCTAACATACTGAGCATGGGTTGTGTTTTGTACCTGAAGTTTCCCATACTACACTGCCACCACACAGACCTTGTCAAGGTTAAACTCCGGCAGTTGACACATTGTTTTCCATTGCAATTCCCCGCTACTCTTCTATCTTGCTCCAGTCTTTTACAGATCAAGGCAGTTGTATTATAAGACACAGAATTAAGCCCACAGTGTCCTAAAGATATAGCCCAATTCACTGCTCTTAATTTTGCAATTCCATCACCCCGGTGCGGCAAAGCCCTGCTTCTCCATCAAAACCATTAAGGGCATTGAAGCCTGGAGTATCATCAACAATGACAGGTAAATATTTAGGCTGTCTCACTGGAGCAAATAAGCCACCCAAGGTCAAATGGCTGCGTTATTCCATTCCAGTTTAGCTACATTGGTCTTAAGGTCTCAGCAGAAACAATGTACACAAATCCAAAGCAGAGCAGAAGACAGTTTTTGCATCAACTTGCAATGGGGAAACGTTGACTCTACGAAAGACCAGACTGCATGATGAGATAATGTAGCATTTAGAATATTAAGATAAAGAAAATATCTAGAGATGTACTTCTTTGCACCGTCACTTTATATCTTTTCCTGCATCGAAAACAGACACTGGGGACCAAACAATTGCATCTCAGGAAAAAAGGTCAAGTTTGCTTATTTGCCGCTCAAGAAATCATCACATCTTCGACAACAACTGACTTCCAAATGTGTCATTTATCATACAATCTGTCATACTGAAGCAATGCTTTGCCTGGGAAAAAAGAAAAAAAAAAAGAAAAAATCATAATTGGAGTTTTTATCTTTTTTCATTATTTCCTTCCACAACCTCTGTCAACAAAATCAAAATGCCTTTTTGAGTCACGCAAGGAAGTGCAGCGCTGGGCCGGGCCACGGTGGCCTCAGAGATAGGCTGCGCTGGATAAGAAGTAAGTGAGTCTTTTGCTTTTGTGTCAACAAGAGACTTTATGGCTTTGAAGTAATAAATCATAAAAAACTACTCTGTTCCTAAACATTTATAGATAAGGGAGTTAGGGATCAAATCAATTTAAGTTTCTGTACACACGGTCCCAGTGTGGCCCGCAAACAGTTTGAGTATCAAAACCATCTCAACGTGAAGCAACTGTAAATGGATTAGTGTAGCGGGATGGGGGAAGTCATCCTCCAAACACTGCCATAGTTTGACTGACGGAAATCATACAGGGTCATAAGTATCCCTGAAGACAAAATGAAAAATGTAAAAGATGGAATCCAAAAAATCCCCTTGTTTTTGGGTTCTTGGAAATAAAGCTAAAGAAGAATTTCAGGACCATTTCAATAAACTTATTTCATGTTTTTATTATCACAATTTCTTTTGCCAGAATTATGTGCGCAATCAACTGTAAAGGTACAGCGCGCACAAAAAAAGCACAAAATATGCTTTTTCAGCATTACAAAAACTCTTCATCTAATGACGAGCAAAACCAAATGCGGTGTCTGTTACTCAATCATTATTATTGCTAGCAAGTAGTGTACTTCGTCAGTATATGGCATTTAGTTTCCCTCGAGATATTCATTCCCAAAGCATAAAAAAGCATTTATATGAGTAAAGACAAAACTCTGCAGTGCTCATTGTCTCCAGCTGCCTGACTCTTTTTTTTTTTTTTACTATTCTCCCTTAAGGTAGTCATAAGACTTCACAAACTGTCTCTTAAATGGTGCAGTTGGTGTTCGTCGGAAACTTTTCTTCGCCGTTTTAATTCATTTATGTGATACAGTAATTACGATTATAGGAGGAACAATACTTCTGCCACATATAAATTGTTTTTGACAAAACCACATAAAAAGCTTTCAAAATAAAAAAAAACAAGAGTGCTCCAAGCCACGTAACAGTTGAAACAGTGTTCCGTGTTTAATATGTCACTAAAACCTCTTGTATATTAGATTTCTTTTAGGTGGATTTTAACGTGGGTTTTGTGCATCTGTGAGAAACCCGTGCAGCCAGCTTTGAAGGCTGTTGCTAGAGAGATCCGCTGCAGTACACAGATGAGGCCCTCGTCACTTGTTGTACCACTGCCTGTGCTAATGAGCAGGGGGAATACCTAGCGCAACGCTTGTGGAATGACAGGTTGAACTGTGTACTCGCCATCTTGTGACTTCTTACCCCAGATTTCCACCTGCTGGCGGTCAAAAAGATGATATCCGACCCCTGCCTGTTGCTTACAGCCTGCAGCCTGAACAGCAAACCTGATAGTTTTGTTTGATAGCGCCTGCAGAAAAGGGTGAGTAAAAAATGAGAAACTCCCAAAACAATCGGGGTGTAGTGTAACGTGGTCACAGCTGGGGCCTGGGGTTTATACAAGCGTGCTTACACTCCCAATTAGGCGCTCCATTTGAAACCCAAGCAGATTTTGAGTGTATCTTAATATTAGGACCACAGTACCATAAAGCAATATTCCTCTGCACTGTAAAGCTGTTCCTGTGCATTTTAATGCAGAAACAATAGCGAGTGTGTGTTTAATGTGCATATTAAACAACAAATTAGCATTGGAGACAGTTATCAAGGACAGCTTACGCATTCACTTTACATTGTTACGACATATGCTGCGTTCCTGATTAAGTCAGTGGTCGGACTGTCCCATTTGAGGTTTCCAACTTTCGACCTCCAAGCGTTTCCCCGGTGCACGACGCCAGACAAACATGGCTTACCGAGCCAAAAAAAAGCATACAAGTGGCGTAAAATCAAATCTATAATGGCGTCTGTTACCTCTTCGTTTTTCCCCCTCCGGTTTGGCTGATCATTCCGGACTTTCCTAATGCCCGTTCCACCACATAGTCTCTGAATTTGGAATGAAATTAATATTTCAAAAACTTGCGACGGGGCGGCTCGTCTTGGGCCCCGTTTCAACGACAGGCCATTCATCACGGAGTTAAGTGTCAGCATTAAATTATCCCTGCTATTATGACAGCAACATTACTCATCAGGATTAGGGCTAGCCAAACAGAGGCTCTTCAGCTGCAGACACCTCCTGCTCACTATCGATCGCTGATCCCTCCATTACCAACACAGAGGCTATCTGCATGACACCGGCACAGCGCGCATGTTGATGATGCTCTTGTCTGCTACCAGGATGCTTGTATCATGAGGCAGAGGGAGAGAGGGAAGGAGGGAGCAACACACGGGAGAAAAGAGGAGATAAAGAGAGACTGTAAGCAGAGGCTCTCCAGAGAGTGAAGGTATAATGAAGTGCTGGATAGGTTTAATACGAACAACAGAAGGGGCCACTGCCGTAGTCAAGTGCTGTTAATATCTCCTCCGTTCCTTAAGCAAATCAAGTTATCTGGCACTGCCTGTGTTTCGATAAGGAGTGGATGAGGTCCGTTGAGAACAGCTTGATTTAGATGTTTAAAGTGAATATCCAGATAGCTCAAACACAGACTCTGTATGATCTGAATCTACTTGTATGTCCGCTTGTTTTTTCACTCAGCGGAGCGTGCACTCAGACTGAAGAAGAGAGATAAAACTGCAGTGGCGTCTGCATAAATCCCTCATTTCTATGCCCTTGCCTCCAATGCCTCAAACGTGCCACAAGACATTACTTAAATAATGCCTGAAGGTGCGAACGCCACTGGCGGTGTCCCCCCTCCGTTCAATTTGAAACGCATCAAATCCTCTCTAATTCCACATTTCAGGCTCTTAAATTGCCCTGTGCTCTGGAACGTAACCAAAAGGCTTCAACTTTGTTTCAAGACTTTTTTTTCCTTTTTTTTTTTTTTCTATTAATGTTAACTTTGTGTTACTCTGAGAGGATGAGATAAGAGAGGGGAACAAGGCCATTTTCTTTTTGTTGTAAATGTCCTCTGCGCGGTCACACGAGGAGATAGCTCAGCTGAGGATTTTCAACGCAGGCCAATTGTAGGGAGGGACCTCTTCAGGGACTTCCACATGTCATGTGCCTCTCATCCAGAGGAATCTATCTGGACATTGTTCTTTAGCTGGGACAACTGAGGACCACATGGACATTTTACAAACCTCAATTGAGCTTGCCCCACCTGATCTGACTTAATGACTTTAATAGCAACTTAAAATGATGTCACAGTCACAGTGTGATAGAGATAATTTCTTCGGGAGCAAGGCCCCCCACACCCTAATAGTCAAAATGCGAGACTACAAGTAGTACTTGTACCAGCACTTTTGATATGATTATTAAATATCATGTAATGATGATGAATGATGATTATGGTAATAAGATTAAGTAATTCACTTAGAACATAAGAGATCCCTATGAAAGAATGTTTTCAGCAGTGGAGGACGTATTCAGAGTAAAAGAAGCAACACTGCAATTTGACATTGACGAAATGTGAAAGTAGTATTTTCTTCTGTTGCAGTCAGTCGAGGTTGAGCTTACTTTAAGATCACATATTCTATTTTAATAGGTGCTTTAATCTATAACTACAGATGTGAAATAAAGTACAATATTTCCCTCTGTAGTAGTACAAAGTAGCATGAACTGGAAATACTCTAGTACAAATACTCTAATTTAACTCAAATGTATACTGGTGCAATAAGTACAATTAGTACAACAATGTACTGAGTAAACGTACTTTCCACCTCTTGTCTCTCAATAGTGATCCCTGTTTGTTAGAAATAAACAAATGATCTATCAAAACAAATACAATATATTTGATATTTAAGAAATCCTCTATCTTATAATATGCCTTATCCATAGTACTATGCAAATGTCCCTAATGCCACTCTAAAATAACAACATAAAATCACACATGGACATATTGTTTGTTTTAGTTGAAAGAAACACAATGTCCTGGTTAATGATAAACAACATTTGACCTTCATACCGAAACAGAACAATTAATAACATGAAAGCAACTTAGGTAGAATCAACCCTAATCATCCATATTGCCTGAAAAAGGTTAGAACGTGAAACATGTCACACAAGCTGGTAATGGATTTAATGTATTTTCTGCGTGGAACCAAGTCAAGTAATGGTTATTGTGAAGCAGCAAGGAAAAATGTTCATTTTCTCAAACTGTGTTAATCACTCGGCATCAAACTGCCCTGAAGGAATAGGCATAAAGCTTCACACACTGTCTCTTCAACATTAAATGTTTTATTTAAGACTCTTTCATTTATTGATTTAATACAAACAGCGTGTGAATCAATCACAGTTTCTCTCTAATGATGATCTCCGACAGCTTTACATGTATTGTGCAGACTGTATTTGACATTCGTGTGACTGGAGCGATACTGAGAAAAGATGTAATGTATCAGTTACATAAAAAACTGGGACAGTGTAACTCAAGCCGGCACGGGTCAATGTATAGACCAGTGGTCCCAGATCAGATAGGTTTCAGTCAGTTAAACGCTTGCTTCGAGCTGTTTTGAAAACAGAAAGATCCTAAGAAATGCTGTAAAAGTATTTTGACTACAAAGTGAATGTATAAATGTGTCATCATTATATTACTGAATTGTTCATTTACAATTATATGTAACTCAATTCTTTCAACATCCATTTCTTTTGCTGGGCACATCTTAAGCCAAATGCTTATCCAAACCAGAAGTTTCAGAAACAGTCACTTTTCAGAATGATGAAAGCTATCAAAGAAGTCAAGGAATGCAGAGAAATCCCTCAGTCTTTGTTTCCCTACCTTTTAACTCATCTCAGCTCTATTAAACCTCTCCGCTTGGGCCAATGTCATTTTTCTCCCATGTAGCTATCAAATGCCCCTGCCCCCATGTGTATCGACCACCCTCCTCCTAGAGATCAATGCCGGGGCCTATGGAGGCTGGAACAAAATCTGTAATTACTCACAAAAACTACAAATTCCTTTGCGATAACAGCTTATTTCATTCATTGTTGCAAGTGAGAAGAATACGCACATGCACACACATATGCACACACACACTTCAGAAAGTAGCGAGTGTTAACCAATCAAAGCTTATTTTTCTTGTTTAAGGATGAAAACCTCAAGTCTTTGTTTTTAAGGTATAGGTTAGGGGAAGAAAGGAAACATCTATTCATGCTCAACATGAAAAATATGTTTGTACTGTAATATGTGCTGTTTCATTACATCTAAAAGTCTAACTTTATCTGTACATTTCACGATGCATGGGTAAGTGTGTGTTCCTCATCTCACCTTATCTTCATCATCCATATGACCAAAAAGAATCCATTTTGAACCGCAACTGGGAAAAGATGAATTATTTTCCACCATGAGAAATAAGGTGAGCAATAAAACCTCTCATGATACAAAAGGGTGAGAAAGGATAACAAACAAGTGGGCGAGATTTGCTGCCTTTCAGCAACCCTCTTAAGTGGTAATGGGATAACCCTGGACACGTCAAGAGCCTATCAAACTGCCCCTCACATTCGACCCCTGGGTGAGACAGGAAGGGCCTGCTTTGTTTGTAGCAATTGGGTCCTGTGTGCAGGGCCGTAATGAAGTGACCTGAAATAATGGAAAGCCCTGGGCCCCGCACGGATGATTTTTGCTGGGATAAGAGCAGGGATCCTGATTCGGAGTCACAGTTCATTTCATTTTTCGCCTCTGATGAGATCTCCTCCGTTATCTGATAAAATTGAACAGCCATTACCGGCAGGGGCTCAGGCCGGCCAAGCGGTAAAGCGCTGCCGACTGCTCTTAACAGAAATCCTATACACTCCACTTTGTCAGCAGTTTTGAATTCATCGTTTGCTGGGGGTTCAGCCAGATGATAGGAATAATCTTGGCCCAACCAAGATTGACACTTCATTTCAGAAATCAATATTTACAATTTACTTCTTTCAAAGTTCATTCTGGGAGAAGATTCCATATTATCCTTTCCAAATAAGCTGATCATATCTCTATCTAGTCCTGGAATGGCTTTTCCCAAAATGTGAATTTTTTTGGTTTAGAAAAAAAAATCAATGTCGCCATTGTGGGCTTTAATCTGCCCTTTGATGACAGTAAATCTTTTTCTTTTTATAGGCAAACGGCTGTGGGCAGCTGACACCATTTCCTCCCAGAACAAAGCCCCTCGCCCCGTGTGGACGCTGGTAGATACATGGAGCCCTAATGTGGCTGGACACGCCACCGACGGGTCATTAATCAGACACTGTGACAGCCACTTCTTCCCAATCCAGCCCCGACTTCAGCCCCTAGACAAGCCCACTCAACTCCTCACCCACAGGAGGCCACGCAGGGAGCAAAGAGACAGAGGGAGAAGTGGATTGAATGGGCATTGGGAAGGATAGAAAGGGATGAGGAGGGATGCTACAAAGCCATGGTATAAAGGGACTCAGGCATGATGGGTAGGACTTACAGATAAAAGATGTTGACGCTTGAGATAAACTGTACTGTGCTACCTGTGGTGAAGGGAGATTATTTTCTCAACATCATTATGGATGGATTGTACACTGATGTATATAACGCATGTATCCACTGAAGTGTGCACCATATCATGTTTCTGAGACAAATTTGAACAAGACTAAGGCTTGTTTCGTGGCTTCACGCCCCAGGCTCCACAAACACACATGTGCACCCGCAAACCTACGCAATTATGGAATTGGCTTAATGTTCGGCGGTACCATTGACCCAATCACTTCCTTTTCCACCATGTTCCAAAATACACCAATTATAAACAAACATCATATTTTAAGAAAAAAAAGGAAACAAGTGGAAATGGCAATGGCTACTCCGGCACGGACAAGAGCGCGACTCGTGTGAGTATGTACACAATAATTGTTGCCGACAGTGTGCCTAGGGGAGGGCACACACGTTTCTGCAGGGAGCATGCTGAGAGCTGCCATGCTTCACTGTATTGAGAGGCTGTACTAAATGCTAACGCCAGCATATTAACATGCTCACAATTGTTCATAATCTTAGTTTGAGATGTTAGCATGCTAACATTTGCTAGTTAGCACTAAACACAGATAAGTAGGGTAGCTAAAGCTGATTAGAATATCTTATGTTTTGAAGGGATTTGGTGATAAACCAAAGTATTGGACAAATTAAAACGTGTACTTGATGATGGCTCTGTAAAGTAGAGGGATCACCAAAGTTATTACACTTCATACTGAGGGGAACATGAATGTCTTTACCAAATGCCATGGCAATCCATCCAAATGGTGTCGAGAGATTTCATTAAAAAAACACACATGTGAACCTCATGGTGGCACTGGAGAAAAAGTCACAGGATCACCAAAGTAATGAGAATTGATCTTTAGGAGACCTTGAATGTCTGCACCAAATTTCTAAGCAATCCTTAAATTAGTTCTCAAGACATTTCACTAACAGCCAAAAATGTCAACCTGCAGTTGGGGCAAGAGTTAATGTGTCAGCAGATCACCAAAGTCATTAGGATTCATCCTCTGGGGACCATAAATGTCCATACAAAATGCCATGGCAATCCATGTAATGCTGTAGATGTTGAGATATTTAAGTCTGGACCAAAGTGGTGGACCAACATAGCCATCCAAACTGATTAAGATCAATGATTAGAACCAAAGTTTTTGACTTAACTCATTAGGGCATACTTTATAATCCAGAACTTCTGAAAGCCAATTTCAGAGTTACACAGCAGTTCAATCGTCTGTTGCATGATGGGACAGGAGCAGTTACAGAGACAGGTCACCAAGGAGAAGAAGAAACACTGGATCAGCGAACCATTCTCTGTCTGTAAAATTGCACTCCTGAGATAAAGATGTAGCTAATGCCATTCTCCACCCAGGGGAGACACTACAGGTGAATGGGTTAAAACCTTTAACTAATAGATATCCCCATTAAACTTCCCCAGTTGATAACTTACCTTAGATCATTATGTTTTGTACTACAAGTTTTCAGAAATTGGACGATAAATTATTCAAATGAGGCATATTTAAAATCTGAACATTGAATTAAGCCAGGTTCAAAATTCTTGATTCAGTTTTTACAGAGGGAATTTTGGCTATCTCTTTGTAGCACTACATGAAGCAGAAAATACTGTCAACAGCCATATACAAATAAAAAAAAACAATGTATGTAAAAATGTTAACTTACAGATATCACCATGAAACTTCTCCCGTTATTACTTACATTAAGACAATTACCTTTTGTATGACAAGTTTTCTGAAATGTTATGTTTAAATATTTAAATTAGACATTATCTAATGCTAACTTTTGATGATTTTAGGATAAATCTACTGACACAAATGGACAAAGTGTAGTAAAATAAACACCTAAATGTGTTTTTGGATGTTTTCTTTCCACTAGTCCGAAAGAAGACATGTTATGGAAGCATAGCCCAAACTCTGCAAATGACCCAGTGCAAAAACGATGTCTTTGAAATCTCTCTTTGCATTCTGAATGTAGTTGCTCTGTCGGAAATAAGGCAAGTGCCAACCTCCTAAGTAAAGATGCTACATTTTGGAGCTCAAGTCAAAAGCACAACCAATGATCTAAACCTTTTATTTGGAATTTCATTCCAAGTACTCCCGCTCTTTGCGTTTGTTTGTTTCCAGACCTGTGTGTCTTTGAGCCATAGAAAAGCGATAAGAACACACATTAACACAGATCATCACAAGTAAACCCTCAGAGGTACAACTTGATGCAGTTAAAGGAGAAATAACCAATCACAACTTTGGCTTCACTGAAAACCTTAACATGATTTGCAGCTAAGTTAGAGCCCAGTGAGCATGTGTGTTATCCAATTTTCATTGTTCTTTGGGATTGAAGTGATGTTCCAAATCATCTTATAGGCACAGCTAATGTCGTTTCAATTGATCACAGGTTTGAAGGAGAACCATTCTCTCATTGTCTGTCAGGTGCCCGAGGACAGCGTGGAGCAAATGTATATCTCCCATAAAAACTGAATATGTGAGCATTAAAATATGCACCTGGGCTTTTCTAACTGCACCCAGGTGATAACCACGTTCCTCCCATTTACAGCAAGCGCCCTCTTCCTGAGCCATGGATACTCCATTAAAACCCCACTTCACCATAAGCCCCAGTGGATAACATAAAATACTGCACTTCTCCGTATTGACTGAGTAAAATGAAATAATCTATGATGCATGAACAAGCTCTAAATGAAATAATAATGTCCTTAGCGGTGAAAAACGGATTGATGGTACAGTAATTGAGCAGATTTATTTCCACCCGCTGGAAAATGGGAGGAGAGGGAGGCGGCGGTAGTCTGCTGAAAACTGCCCTGCTATTTTATTTAATCTCATATTGAGGGAATTATTGGCTGGTAATCTATTGTTAAACATCATTTAGGGTGATGGATTGAGAGCGTCAAGCTTTTCCCCACGTAATCAATTCATATCTCATTAGCACATATTATTTATGATTCTCATAATGTCCCTGCGGGGACAGGGCTCAGGGAGAGCCGGCCCTACTGGAGGTCTCAGCTGTTGCTGAAATGAAGTGTGGCATACTGTAGCTTATGACCTAATAACTGCATATATAAAAATGCTTTTGTTTGTACTATTGATTTATTTCAGGCCATTCTAGAAAAGAATTGAAAAGATTAAGGGTCACAGTGCCCCACTCCCCCTTTTGCACAGCCAAGAAAAAGAACATTGAGAGGAAAGAAAAATAGAGCAGCTCTGTAGGGTGTACAATATGTGTTCCCTGTATTACCGAAAGAGAATCATAATATGTCTGATTGATTTAGGTGGCACACACATGAACTCATAAGTATAACTTCCATGTACACTAAATACATGCATGGGAATGGTTACTACACAGAATATTTTCACCAAGAAGACGTTTCTTAATGTCAACAAATCCCGTGGAACTTAACTGATGCTATTATCTTAGTCCTCTGTGCCATATAACGCTATTGTTGTCCAAAATCTACAACACTCAACATAGGCACTGTAGTTACCTCCGCTGAGGAGGTTAAGTTTTCAGGTTGGTTTGTCTGTTTGTCAGCAGAATTATGTGAAAACTACTATCCCAATTTTCAGGAAATTTGGTGGAGGGGATGTGGCATGGGCCAAGATAGAATCCATTACATTTTGGAGCAGAATCTAAGGGTGTATACACAAACTATCTTTCACTTTCCTTAACATTGCGATATAGGGAATTTGTGCTGCATTCAAGTGGTGTCAGAATAATTCCAAAAATTATTTCATCAGCGCAGAACATCAACTCGGAAATAGATATCAATGAGTTGTTTAAACGCTCTGAGCAATAAAATACAACGCATGATCTTTGTGGGGTCCATGTTGTTTCCACATTAGGACTTAATGGGGAGGTCTGTGCTCTCCGAGTGTCATTCTGGTATATTTTAAATTGTTCCCAGCATACACTGTCCTGGTATTGGAAATACTCACTAAGGCACCAAAGGTGTATTAATCCGCAGCTGAAAATAGTCCCGAACAAATGTGTGTTTTACTCTTGTTTGAGTAACGTTTGTTAAAACTGCAATTACAAAAAGTTCTGAAAATGCTTCAAGAAAATTCGCTTAATTTCCAAACAATTTGGCAAGCTGTCTTTATACAAACTCAACTACAAGACTTGTACTGATAAAGTGACAAAATCCCTGATTTAAACCGCTGATAAGAATCATGAAAGTATCCTGCAAGAAGAGAGACACTAAAGAAATGAAGCATCGTTCTTCTGAAATCAGTAGAAATGGATTATCATTTGTAAAATCCGTGCTTCCCAAAATGAGAACGAGTGTGATGTTCTGACAATGAAAAAGGCGGAATGATTTTTCCCCTAACAGGCTTGAGAGGTCTTAGGTCTGAGATCTGTGATCAATATCCTGGACAGGGGCATGCTGAGCTGCAGGAGCTTTCCTTCTGTTCACTGAGCCAGCACAGAAAAGGAAAAGTGTCATATTGTGATCTTTATCCAGTAATCGCCCTGACACACAGTCAAGTGATATATATGTCCGCTGGTTTGCTCCGGGGCTCCATGACTGTCCGCAGTGTGCAGCGCAGCTATAACATCTCTGCTGAGCCCTGCTAGCACATGGCAAGAGAAAAAGCTCAGAACCAGAGGAGAATGAAAAAAAGCAATTACAGACAAGTTATGTTCAATTGGACATTGTTGTAACAAAACAGTCCAAGAATGGACGGATACTGGTGATAAGTTCTGGGATCAGTCAATGTTTATTTTCAGCAGCCACGCAAATCAAGCTGTTTGGCTAAGTAGATGCACCACCTGTTCCAAGGTAACACTGCATGGTCTCAGTCAGCACTGCACACACCTCGAGTTAATCCTCGCAAAACCTCATGCACACCAGTCACAATATTTATTCCATGTCCGGGCTACTTGGGCATATCTTAGTTTGCACTGGGCAGAAGGCTTAGAAACTACCTCACTTTACTTTTAGTTCTGCCACTAAACCAGTGTTGTTTTTTATTCCAACAGATAACAGGGTGAACTGCACACTAGCGTTGGGCCGGTGTGAAAAATGTCAAACCAGTTTGATATTAAGCCGAACACTGGACTGAACCATCCATCCATCCATCCATCTTCAACCGCTTATCCGGGGTCGGGTCGCGGGGGCCAATATACTGAATTTTACCAAGACACCCATTTTTACCGCAATGTGTACAGGTTGCCTCGTCTGTTTTGATGTAATGATCCAAGATGGCGGCATGCACAGATGCGGCAGCCAGGCGCTTTAACTTCATTTAAAAAAAAAAACTAAACACTGCCAAGCTTTCTAGTGATCATCTTCCCCCTCCACGTTATCCCTGTTTTATAAACAAACACAATATCATTTTAATCATCTTTTCATATTGCTTATAACTAATGCAATACAAGTTGGATTTAGCACCGTGACGGCACAGTTTGCTTCATTTGAATTTGCCACAACGTGTTATAATGACAAATGCCGGATTAGTCGATTTGCATAAAATCAAACCAGTTTAAGCTTGTTCACCGGCGGACTGGACCGGCAAAATCGAAAATCGACCCAACTCTACTGTGCACACCGATAGGGAATGATTCATTGGCAATGCATTATATGTAAGCAATGAACTAATCAGCATTGTGAGATTTTGGACTTTATACCTACAGTATATCTTTGCTCTCTAAGCGATTTATACTGTGGTAGCTAAGGAAACAGCAATCACCTCAACTTTTTAAGAGATTCACTTCCCTGTGAGATTATCCTACAACACAATCATCATTCATTACATGCCATGTAATTATTAGCATAACTTTCAGGTGGAGGTAGGGGAAAAAAAGTCAAAACTAGTGATAAACCAATTATCATTGTATTAACATTTAGCAGCCAATATACAAGTTCTGCCAATAAATCCAAGTGCCACTTGGATAAATCGCTATGATTACTTGTACCTGCTGGTAACTCACAGCAAGGTGATCCAGGACAAAATGTCAGGTCTTTTTTTATGACCACAAGGCAACCCAGGTTGCTTGCATCAACAGTACTTGGGTCCATGTTATGGATAAAACATGGGGAACCAAGAACGTGGAGGAATTGGCTATGAGCATTGGAGCCAATGGGATCGGACACTGGATGCTGTTGAATTTTAGGACTTTGCCGGCACAGCAGACAGTTTCTGAGTGAAGTCATTATAAATGTGAAAAAAAGATTTGAAAGAAACTTGAGTGGTTTTTATCTCGTGATCTAATTGCAGTCATCAGGCTTAGCACTCAAGTCAAGGTGGCCGTAGCATTGCCTTTACAAAATAATGTGAAGCGACATGTGTACATGGCAGCTGAGTGTTCTGAAAATAAACAAACCTGTCAAAAAAACATGTTTGTCAGAAGGCTTTTTTGAGACGCATGCAACATATTCCAGAGATTGGTGCATCCAAACACCTGAAAAACATGAATACAGAGGCTTGACTTAAGCAGCTCTCTAGAATCAGAATCATGTTTATTGCCGAGTAGCTTTTCACATACAAGATAAGCAACTTTAGAGAAGCTTAATGAATCTATTAACACCATAAATGTATTTATTTTATTTTATCCACACACAGCCCTCCAAGGTGATCACACAACCTCAGCTGATGTTGGCTGATTTCTGAAGTTTGTCGACGAACAAGCATTAAAGACTATGAACAAGTATGAGCAGAAGGAGCTTTCCACCTGAAAGCGAGGACCATCGTGTTGACATGCGTAGTAACAGAGCAGCGTAGCCCACTTTGAAGTCAGCTTGCCATCACTGCAACTACGAGGATATGCTGGTGCCAGTAGCACGGCCCCATTCAGGGATGAATGTGACGGTTTCTTTTTTAGCCAAGATCTTGTCAGTTCAATTTGTATATTTAACACATAACCCAGCAGTTTATGTTCCATGTAGCGTCTTCTGAAATGCCAACTGTAGACAAAATCTCACACGGTTGACCCCTTGATTAGTTGCATAATCTGTCATTTTGTTTGTTAGTCGACCAACTTTCTTTCGTCATATTCTTTGTGCTTTGTTCATGCTGAATTATTTATTTCCAAGAAACTTGTGCACATCTCTGGTAAGCACAGCATTTAAAGTTGGTGCTTTTGAAAGATTCTTTGTGGATGAACTCAGTTTTTCAGATCTTAAATCGGTCCATGCTACTTTCTACTTCTACATTTTACAGGGAAGTATTGTACTTTTTACTGCACTACATTTCTTTAACAGTTTTAGTTACTTTACAATCTAAGATTTTGGCATACACAACATATGAAGAGATTATAAATCAAACTATTACTGTACCTAAGAATACATACAAGTAGAGCTAAAGCGATAAATTAATTCAATTGATCAGTTGATTGAATTAAGATTAATAACAGATATGTTTAGCAGCTAATAACTACATTTTATGTTTACATTTTGACTATTGGACAAAACTAAAGTTATGAAAGTGTCACATATTTCATAGAACAAAGAACAGTCAATCTAATCGATAATTCAAGACAATAATCATGATTTTGAAATCATCCAAAACTAATTCAAAAGTATTTCAATTAGCTTGCTTTATTTTGTAATCCAATAGATTACGCTGCTAATTACAACAGTTGCTGTGTAATTTGTATTAAGTAACTGACTACATTTCAAAGAAATGAAATGACCCAATCCTGATTATATGTGTTGTACTTGCGAATCAACACAAATAATTAGTTGTTATATGTGGTTTGAATATCCATGTCAGTTGTGCTACCTTTTGGATACTTTGGTGTTTACCAAGTGCAAAACGATGAGAGTGACTGTGGAAGTGTCACCAACACCTTTCCTTATACAAACCTGACATCTACTGGGCAACTACAGTACACTTTGATTAACAATCAGAAAGCATAAAATAAATACATTTAGCAATACAACAATACTATATAGCAATTACAATTCAGTGACATTATTTATTTAAAAAAAACCTTTGACATACAGTGTGTAGCATCTGAGTTGTATAATAACATATAAGGATTCTAGGATCATGTATTGTCATTCTGCAACACATTGTTGCACAACGAAATGTGGCTTAGTCCATTAAGCTACACATATAAATAAAGACAAAATAAAACAGAACTAAATCAGTTGTTGTAGTCGAAGTGTTTTTTTGTTTTTTTTTTCATTTGCAATAGGAGTAATGTGAGCAAATAAAAACACTGGTGAATTTTCTGGGCAGATAATATGGCCAGCATCTTTAACATAAAGAGATTTGACATCAGGGTAACATTGTCCATCAATGTGGACGTTTGGGCACCAAGCATCATTGACACAAACACGGTCCACCTCCTCCCGTCCTACCAGAGTCCTGCACTTTGTCCTGCACTCTCTCCTGCAGTCTGTCCTGCACTCTGTCCTGCACCCTGTCCTGCAGTCTGTCCTGCACTCTGTCCTGCACTCTGTCCTGCACTCTGTCCTGCACTCTGTCCTGCAGTCTGTCCTGCACTCTGTCCTGCTGTCCACCCATATTTTTTATAGTATTTTTTCATATTTTTGTTATATTTTATTTCTGTTCTATATTAATGTTTCTTCTACATATTTGTATACAGTAGTACTTTTTCATATATTTTGTATTTTTCTTTTATTCTGTATTTAAATTTCTTGTATATATTTTATTGCATTTTTCTTCTATTCTATATTTATGTTTCTAGTACATATTTCTGACAATAATATTTCATATTATTATTGTATTGTTCTTGTATACTTATGTTTCCAGTATTAATGTCAATATATAACATGTTGTTTTGTTTTTACAGACCATCAAGAATTCTTTGCCAGATTAAGATTTTTAGTTTTGTCCACACTATTATATATATATGCTGTACACAAAACTGTCATATTGTTTAAGTCTTTGTTGCCTTTCCCATGCTCTTGCATTTGAGAGGCATCTGCTAAGTTATTCATAAAGCCCCATTACTCCTTATGCATTTTTAATTGGCCAGACATAGCCTTTATGTCATGATATGGAGGCTTGTAATGAATATTTACTGTCCAATTATTAATGTCCGGGACGATTAATAATAACCTGAAAGGCATAGCACATTAAATTCCGCCACACTATTCATTCTCATGATAAAGGTTGTATTATATATTGATAGATACATTTAATTATCATAACGCTGAGTAATATTTCAATCATTGATCTTGTTCTTTATTCTTTGACCTTCATTGAAGTCGTGTAATATTTTTATTCAACCTACTGTAGAGGAATCAGTTTGGTTTGCATCTGCTCGCAAAAAAAAAAAGATCAAGTAACTCTGTAGAAGGTCTCACTCCATTTGGCCCTCATTGGTTGCTGAGTAGAATATCATTGATTTTTTTCCCCCCCCTGACCATATGTCCTTACCTTGAATGTCAGAGATGTTCATCACCTTTTTTCCAATATTTGTTCACCATCGCGTCGTCCCATCACTCACACAGACTTCCAGTGTATTTAAAAATGCCCCTTCAGCAGCTGCACGATAGGTTCGATGATTGCCCACTTTTACTTTTGAGAAAGATGGGAAAAAGGAAAAGAGGAGACTGTCAAGTTAGAATTTGAAGTACCAAAACGGCATGCGGGTTTAGTTTTTAATTCATGTTATCCTGCCTTCTGTTAAGCATTTTACAATAAAAGAAAAACTACTACTTCTAGTATTTGTTTAATCACATTTACAGTTGTGGTGACATCAGACAAGTGACACAAGGGTTGGACTGGACACGTCTGCAGCCGTGCAGTGAGGACAGTAAAACACACACTCACACACATTTCACTTCCAACAAATTGTATTAAAGGACCATATGGAAAAAAGTGATTCATAGTTTCCATAATTCCATTTTTTTTTTTCTAACAGGTCTAACAGGCTTTGTAAATACCGTAAAAGTATCAATACTCTCAATCCATGGAGAAATGCACACAACCCGTATTCAGAGACTGTGCCCTTAAACAATCCGTTACGACTTCTGTAAGATTGTGATGTCGTGACTTACAATAAAGTGCTGCTGCACTTTGTTACCGTCATTCTCCGGCTGCAATTACGGTGTGGAGACGCCGAGAGCATAGATACAGAAGACCCGGAAACTTTAACCAATCAGAGCATACTGGGCTTTTTCGAGAGCGGGGCCTTAAAGAGACAGGCGCTAAAACGGAGCGTTTCAGACAGACGGTAAATACAAGTATATCCAGACGTACTATATGAGAAACAAATAATGTATTTCTTTTAATATTAAAGCATGTAAACATATCATAATAGAAACCTTTAATACAAGTATGAACCTGTAAATGAGCATGATATGTCCCCTTTAAAACTTCATAGAGGAAATCGTGTCACTAATTGCATCAATTTTAAGTCAAGTTGGAAAAAAAAAAAAGGGTGAAAAAAAAACATTCTTTATTGAAGATGTGTCAGCATGTATGTGTGAAATGTTGATCTCCTTAATTGAGGGAAGGTATTGATATCAATCCCTTTATTTCATGGAAACCATTTTTGACTGTGCTTTGGCGATTGGATTTCTTGAGATGGATGTCCTCTATTCTACAAGACACCTGTCTCTTATCTCCTCAGCTTATCTGTGAGGATCGAAGCATGCAGACTCTTGAATTACCTATCCATACAATGTCATCTGTTTGTCCCCCAAGTTGGTTGTAACCCGACCTTGAAATCAGAGCCACCTAAAATAAATAAATGAAACCCTAATCAAAAATGCTACTCTCCTCTTGGATGGGTGTCAAAGAGGGGAAGGATGATCCGTCCTGATTTGATTTTGTTTCCAAACCACATGATGCATTCGGACAATTAAAATTTCAGCAAGTCATTCGCTGATAGCCCTGTGAGTGAGTGCCGCTGGGCCGGGTCTTGGGTTTTGTATTTCTTGTGGTTCGGCCGACACTCCGAGGGCACGTTATTTATTTTGGCGCGCTGCCATTGTCTGAGGAAACCCATGTTTCTCTGAGTGTGTGTCTGGAGTCACAGAGCAAGGTCAAAAGTGTGCGAGGAGCAGTGAAGAGACCCAGCTCACTTGAACAGAAAAGGCTGCTGTACATTCTGCGCTTTGTTTACCTATTGTCGTCCTCTACAGTATTAATTTCTCATCTGAATCCTCATTCATTAACATTTCAGGTAAAGTGCAAACCAGTGAGAGTTGCACTGTTGTTGGTGCAAATGAGGAATTCCATTTTGTGGCTTTTGCTCATAACACTTGCATGCATCAGTGGAATAAATAGACACGTTCTTAATGGCACCTCAAAGAGTGCATTAAGCACATTCAGCTACAGTACATACATACCTGGTCTTAAAAAAAAAAAAAAAACTAAAGCTAAATGTATACAAACTAAAACAGAAACCAAACAAAAAAATAGCAAAAAGCAACAAAAAATAAACAAACATGAAATGGAAAAGTCAAAAATAAAATATAATAAAAACTAATTGAAAAATCTAAACTTTTAAAAACCTCAATACAGACCCTATTATCAACATGTCCTTTAGAATATGTTTTATTCAATAGTATAAGTTGCGTTATAGGTTCACGCTTCATAACACTTTACACATCATTACCCACAACAAATGATAAGAAATGGATTTTGGACAAACTTAGCATTGCACTTTGGAGCTTCACCGAGCACCGATTCAGCAGACTCCCCGCCGGATCGTCAAACTTTCTGTTGCTGCCGTTACACAGGTTGGACCCAGTGCTCCATCATCCCGCTGTGACTCCCGGTGCTGGGATACACACCGGAAGTATCCAAGCCGGATGTGTTCGCTCGTCTTTCCCGCCCGGACCCAAGCCAACATATAAACTATGAAAACGTAACGTTACACGGACCGTACAGCTCCCAGTGCCATTATAAGATAGCAGTGTCATATAGACCGACTCAGAGTTTCAGCAGTCTGCTCTAATGAACTGACTGACTGACTGACTGACTGACTGACTGACTGACAGGCTTACACAGGAGTGAGCAGGTGGCTCGGAATTACACATAGCACCTTTAAACTTAGCTCCATCTCAAACATTGGCAAATCTGTAATATTAGTCCAATAGTATAATATAGAATATTAACACACTTACAGGGTATATGTTTCAGCATCATAAAGCACAGTGTATTAACTTAGTAGCTTTACTATGCAATACTTGCATACTTTTGTATACATAAAGTTTCATTGCAGGACTTTTACTTGTCATGGTGTGTTTTCACAGAGTGGTATTGCTGTAAAGTAAAGTAAGGGAGCCGGATACTTCCTCTACCACTGAATTTGAGGAACATTTTTAACAAATTTCATGTCACCTGTTAGTACAATACAAACTCAGTCGCTCAGACGTGTTGAAAAAAGTGTTAAATTACTATAACTGTGTTTTGTCAATACAGAGTTATGTATTGTAGCTCTAATACTTTATAAATTGGCTTAATATTCATCATGTAAACTTGAGCGAATCATGTCTGTCAGCTTAAAGTTGATTCAAGGGAATTGCAAACATTTCTGTCACTTCACAGTTTGAAAATGTATAAACAATTCTATAATTTATAGTGCATAATAAAACCAGTTTCAATATATTATTTTAGAATTACAAGTCTTAGCCATTTAAAAGTAGTGTTAACTCTGTGGCATTAGAGCAGGAAGTTTTCCTTCAAATTGAACAACGGCAGACTTATGTCGACGTGTGTGTGTGTGTGTGTGTGTGTGTGTGTGTGTGTGTGTGTGCGTGCGTGTGTGTGTGTGTGTGCGTGTCCCTGTGTCCCAAATGCAGCTTGTGTGCAGCCACTTGTGGAATGTTTTAGCAGCCATCGTGGCATAACGCTGCGTAGATAAAAGAAAATTAAAGTGAATGTGATTAAGATGAAGTCATCAAGTATAATCTGCTGCTGCAGAGCAACACTGCAGGGACTTCTGATGGGGGATACTTCTGTGCTGGGCACTGGACGAGCAGATATGGCTGTGCAGCAGTCCGTGACAACCTTTTACCCAGAGGGGTCCGTCAACAATGAGAGTGACAGCGATGATGATGTCATCAAAATGGGCCCCGGCACGATGTGCTTGAGAATGGTGCTTGGCTATGGGGAAGTTGTCGATTTAGTGAGCAACGAAGCATGGCAGCTCCACTACAGGCAGTGCATAATTCCCAGCAACATGGGGAAAGGACATGTGGTTTAAAAAAAAAAAAAGAAAGAAAAAAAAAAAAGTGTATGGCTTCACCATAAATAATGAAAATACAAATGGCGTTCCATTCCTCCTGGCTGGCTAAGCAGGGCAATTTTTGTTTTTCTTATTACACTCCAATGAGTTTTTTCCTCATTGAATTTTAATCTCGGGGAAACAAAGACCACACTTCAAAAACAAGTCAACAGGAAATGACTAAACGAGCACTCCTCCAGGATTAAAAAGCAGTCTGGGAACTTTCTTTATCGGTTTTGCATTATTGTCTGATTGTCTGAATACTGAGGCCGTAAAGAAACTATATTTCTTTGTGCTCATTTCCCCAGTGCTTTACCAAGGTAAAAGTGAATGGAAATTACACAATTCATCAAGACATTCTCTTTTCCCTTGCCAGTAGAAATACTAAAAGAAAAGAAAAAAAGAAAAATATACAAGAATATGTGCTAAACATATTCAGGATTCAAACATGAAAAAAAAATAAATAAAAAAAACATCAACTGACTGACCAGAGAGGTAAATAGCTAGAATAGATTTATAGGAAGAAACCAACAGACAGACAGAGAGAATGAATTAATGAATTAATAAATAAATGTTGGAAAAGACAATATTCATGCCAACAAAGCACTGTGTGTGTGTGTTTTTTCCCACCATCATCCCAAACAAAAAAATAATAATATAATAATAAATAATTTATTCCTGCTCCTCGGGATGGTCTTGCTGGCATTGGTGTTGTTTATGCTCACGTGCAAGCAATACAGTGTTCCATCAAGACACAATGCTGCCATCAAGTGAGGGACTGTGAGCATTACAGTTGCTCCGTGATACCAGACAGGTATGATCGTGCACTTGATGTAATTCTGTATGCTTTAACCTGCTATTGTCTCTGTTGTTTGTTTGTCTGTTTTGCATTATTGTTTGGTAGGTTTTCCATAAGTTGTTTGTATGTCAAAACTTCAATTTCAGTCAGAAGACTGTACATGTTTCTCTTTACTGTGAACTTTTGCACATCCCCTGAAAAATATTTTTGCACGTCCTGCACAAAATTGCACAGCGCTCTCATTCTAAAGAAAATACTTATATTGCACATATTACAGTTTAATTGTGCATATTTGTTATAGTATTTTATAGCATCTTTTTTTTCATATTTTTATTGTTATTTTTCAAGTCTATATCAATGTACTTGAATTTTGCAGTACTTTGCCTGTATTTTAATTTCCTTTTAATATGTTTATTGTACGCACCAAACACCAAAGCAAATTCTTTGAAAGGGAAGAACCTTCTTGGCAATAAACTGATGATGATGAAGCTAATTATCAATTTCTGATGAACAAGACTCAGGTAAGATACCGTATGTGTCACACATGCAGTGAACTCTACGCATAAAGAGTTATTCAAAAAATGTGCTACTTAAAGAAACATTTCACGGCATGAAAGCTTTTTTTCTCTTAAACAACGCCCGTATCCGTGGCTCCCTGTTAAAACAAAGGTTACATCAGACGTGAAGATCACTCCTCCTTGTCTTCCCAGCAAGTTACAGTCATGGGGAATTGAGGTACGGGCTTGAGAGGCTCTCTGCAGCGGGAACGTGCTTGTCCCGATTTACCCCTTTAACTCAACAGTGGTGTATTTTTGTATGCCTGTCACATCTTGCTAATGAGAGCATCCCACATGGCATTACTTACCCACATAATAAGATATAAGAGTTAAACCTGCAGAGGTCACCATAACACTGTGTATAAAATCTCCAGAGCATTGTCCTTCCAGCTTCCCACAATGAGAGGGCCAACGCACACTCATGATAATGTGATGTTCTCACCGAAAGGAAAACATAGATATCACTCTATGTAATGAGGCACTACCTGAATTATACCTGAACTACCTGAGTGATCTCAGCAGGAAGCCTTGCACCGTTGATTGTGGTGTATGTAAAAACATTTCTATTTCAAATCATCATCATCAAATAATGAATGACATCACAACTGTCTCTAGTTAATAGAGGATACATCTGAAAATATTGCGTTTGATATTTCACATCAAACCTTCATTGCTCAAGAACTCATATTGCATTATGTCGCCTCATGTAAAATAATATGCAAAAAATAAATATATAGGAGAGATATAAGAACAGGTGAAAAAAAAGATGTGCCAGGATTATCTTTCAAAGTTCCTTAAAAAAAAATGTAATCTGTGAATAATTTTTTTTTTTACCAGGTTCATTTTACTAACTTACTTTTTTTCCTCAGTGAAAGCAGGTCCAAATTTGTGTTGGGATAATTTTTTGTTTGTGTTGTTATACTAATGTGTTACATAACTTGCTAAGTAGCACAGAATATATCTACCTTGTGTTTAATGTAGCAATAACACAAACACAGGGGAGAAAAATATTTAGACCGACTTAGAAAACGAATCACCAGAATTCATTTCTTTCTCACTTGCCACTCCAGGCTTCCGTAATTCGAGGTTCAATCAATTGTTTCGATAGTCAAATCAGTGTTCATAACACTGCAGCAAGACTATTAACTACATGTAAAAAGAGAGGCTCTTCACTAGATTCCACTTACTTTACAATTGAATTAATGCTCTACCTCCATATATCTCAAAGCACTTTAAATCAAATGTTATATGTTAAAAGCAAAGTGACATAAGTCACATAAACCAAAAGGCCAAGAGATGAATATGATTTGCAGTACCAAATATAACTGCAATAAACAGATAAAAGCACCTCGAGAGCTTTTCTCTACGGTACCTATTAGCTCAGTGTTGTGTCTGACTCTGAGGACTGAGGAGTGATGAATAGAAGATGTTGCTTTTACGCTGTGGAGAGGCAGAGAAATGGACTGCAGACTGACAAAGACACAGTCAACCTGATTAGACCAGGTAAAGGTGCTCCGTCTCCATGGTAACAAGCATCCAAAAGAAAGAAGACGAGGCTTCAATTAAGATCGGCCTAATTCTACTTAATGGTTTTTAATAGAGCCGACATCTGTGGGAGGATGACACATGGGCACGGCTTCAAAACAGGTGTCAGAGAGTCTCATTAGGCTCGGACCTTCTCTTGGCTTCACATTATCTTGAGATAATGGCCAGATAGATAAGGGCCAGGAGACTTGCCCTTTTGCATGACCTTAAAAGTACTCCCTGTAGAGCGATGTTTTGAAGCGCGTGAGCTCCATTTTCTTTGTGTCTCAAGCTCTGGAAAAAGATACAAGTTCACACATGGATGCACCTGTACACAAATGAGACATATTCAGGGATGGTAGCACCAGCAGAAGGCCAGGGAGGAACTAGAATTATGCCTCCGCCAGCCAGTCTAGTTGATGTTTAAATCCATGTCTGTCCAAAGTGTCCTCCCTTTATCATTTATATATATTTGGTTTTTATTAGAAATGTGTGTGAAATTGTCATAATTAGCACATGAATTCTCGAGTTTTGGCCAGAAACGTGTTTTTGTAAGGTCACAGTGACCTTGACCTTTGACCACCACATCAGTTATTCACTAATCAGGTCATCCATGATTCCCGGTGGACATTGGTTCCAAATTTGAAGAAATTTCCTCCAAGTGTTCTTGAGATGTAGCAATCGCGATAAGGGGACGGACGGACAACCCGAAAGAAGTACTACTTTTTAGGCTTAAGAATACTCAACAACAAATAGCTTTGTTAAGGAAAAGAAGCTGCATTAAGCTTATTTCTGCTTCAAGGATACACAAAATGGGTTTTAATGAGAAAGATGGTAAACATAAATGTGATTGTTTCAGGGAAACTCCACAGGGTGTTTTTGATTGCTTCAATAACCTTCCTTATGCTTCATCTTTTTTTTTTAGCTGCAAGTGTTGCATCTAGTGAAGATAAGTGTGTTGAGGGCAGTATTTCAATGAGCCATCATAGTGGGATTTGAATGGGAACAGGTTTGAGTAAAGAGGGCCAATAATGAACACGCCTACAGGGATGAGCGAATCGCACACAAACATAAACATGTTTACAGGTATGTTCATGATGTCTTAGTTTAACATGTTAGCAAGTTTCGTACTAAACACAAAGTACAGCTGGGGCTGATGAGAATGCCAATAGTTTTGCAGGGTTTTGTTCATAAATCAACTTTTAATTTTCACCTGATAATGGCTCCATAGGAAAAAGTCAGAAGACCACCAGTAATTATAATGAATTCTCAAGAGACGAAATGTCTTTACAAAATGTCCTGGCAATCCATCTGATAGTTGTGCAGATAGTGTGGTTGAAAAGTCAAAGGTGAAAAAGTACCTCTCAGAGCACCAGTGGATGGGTGGACCATTCATTTTGAATTCTGCTGGTACATCCAATCGTCACCTAAATCTGTGTCTAAAATGTTCCCATTAAACAGGCCCATTCTTCACACGACACCATTAAAACGCAGGGTGACTCGTTGACTCTAAAGATGGTTCACTTTGAAGCTCCAGAGGCAAAGAGGTTACCTGAAAAGTTTGATTTAATTAGAGATTATTGCATGATGACTTATTAACTTTGCGGATACACACCCCCGGCCTGTGACTCACCCCTGGAAACACTCATCTTTAACATTCAGGTGTTGATCAGTTGATCATTTGCCAAATATGACTTTCTCTCACCTCTTCATACAACGCCTTCCATAAAACATGTGCTCTAGTGTATTTCTGTGGCTCTGTCCAACCCACTGCCACTTTTGGTGGCTTTTAAATATATATATATTGAACCCAATATTTCAAATTGGGAATAGGTTTTTGAACACTCAATACACTTGTGCCTTGTCCCCTTCTACATCACCGGTATTATTAATACTATGGGAGTAGCGGTATAAAAAAGTAGTAACATACATGTATTAACACTATTAGCTGATGTTCACAGTTCCCCTGAGCTGATTGGAGGATTATTTAGATCACCTGTTGGCTCCTCATTAAGACTTGAGAGCAGCTTGGTGCATCTGCCCTCTCGGCCAATCATGTGTGACGACGTCCTTTCTTCAGGGCTGAAGAGAGGTAGAAAACTGCTCTCCCAGCGCCTTCTGATCCTTCCTCCATTCAATGCAGACCTCATTTCAGCAGATATTGTCAGCCAGAAACTCTAGGCCTTTCCCTATTTCCCAGTTCGGACGTCCTCGATTCCTCGTCTCCTCGAGGGAGACGTGAGCGGAGGAGGTGAGGAGGAGACTCGAGGAGAGAAGAGTCGAGGCAACAGGCATTTAATAAAAGGAAAAATCCTTTCCTCGGAGAAGTCATTAAAAAAAGATGTTAGGTAAATATTACGCGATACACAGCTGCGTCAACTTGTATATTAAATTGTGGGGGGGAAACTTTTTCATTAGATAAAATACATTGATTTAACCATGGAATAACCTCTGGAATGCTAAATAACAACAACATAAGGCTATGGTTTCAAAATCAAACAATACATGTATTAATCAGAGCACTGACAAAAGAATGTGGGTAACACTATCAAGAGACTAAATATATTTCAAATTTCCCTTACTTTCTGTCTGTGGATTGATACTAAGGGGAAATTGAATGAGGGCTGAAAGTTCTGTCTACAACCATAAAAAGCGAAGAGTGGAATCCACACCTACATCACGTGTTCTGTCTGTCTATCGATCTCCGGCGCACATACACACACACCTACAGCCACTGCACACAACACACAGTGCTGTTCTGAAACAACAGCCAGCAATAGTTTCATGTATCTCGGCCAATAATTGTGTTGTATTTGCTATTTTTCTATAGATTCATGACGGTTAAACAAAGGGTATAGTGTAGATGTCATACTCTTTTCTAAACACACACACAATATATATTTTAGCCCTTATGTATTTTATTGTGTGAAGCTCTATGACCGTTTATAGGAAAAATAGCCTGCTACACAAATAAAGAGTGTCATGTCTGATATACACAGCTGCCCCAGTTATGCTCTCTGCATGGACGTCAGCGGCTTCTTGCACTTCATGTCACAATTATAGCGGTTCATTTAAAAACACAAGTAACGTTCAGGTGATATGTCTTTAATGAATGTGTTACAAAAGTGCCATACGAGGCGCTACACAAACGTTGAAGAGCAGGAAGTTTGATCGCAAATTTGATCATCTTAAATAACTACAATTATGAATACAGAAGGAACAGTTATATTTGTAGAGTCCTGCTGTGGTTTGAGATTATTTCAGGTGTGTTAGCCTCTTAACGCCTTTTTTCTCTGTCTGGATATACCTGTATTCACCCTCTTTCTGAAATGCTCCGTTTTACTGGTTTATCCTAAAGAGAAAGCATGTGACATAGGAAGGGGAGTATAATCTAAATAGCTTGTAGAATCCCATGTTTTCTGCTCTGGCAGACCGCAAAAAAACTGACTAGCTTGTCTTATTTCACATTTTATAGGTTGGTAGGCACTCCAGATCCCCAAATGTATGCACACAAGCACTGGAAAAAGTGAGTTTTTATTTTCCAAAACCTTGGATTGTGAACTGACATTAATAGAGACAAGTTGTATCTCAGTGGAGGTGGAACCTTCATCGGCACAGGTGATCCACCTCCTGCTGTCACCAGCAAGAAAGCGGCATGTAAACAGTTGGACGCACTGGCTCCCCAGGGAACGGATCAGATGTGGTTTCTTTCTGATGCTCTGCCAAACGTAATACGTGTCAATACATATCAACACATGGTATACTAGCCACTTCAGTCATCACTACACCTGCTCCAGCTATGAGCTTTCTATCGACCAGTCCTGAGTGCGAAGAGAAATGACTCCTCCAGGATGTTCTATGTGGACAGGAAGAATTAAATGATGACATTTCCCACCTGCTCTGATTGGATATCCCCCCCACCCTCCCATCTGTAATAGCTCATTACAAAGTCCTAGTTTACTAGAAGACTAATAAACAGCCTTACCATCACTTGAGTTGATCATCATTTTTTTTTTTTTTAAGTTTATCAAAATGTCATCTTCAGATAGGAACCTGTGGAGGTTTTGGCTATTTTTATATACCAGTAGTGTTGGTACCACTTTACTTTAGGCTCCCCATATTTAGTATTCAAAAGCAGTACATACCTTAATACATGATTTATAACACACTATAATGTAGGTCTAGGGTGGTGGTAGTCCAGTGGTCTAGTAGTCAGGCTTTAGAACACAATGAGTTCAACACCAGGCTGCCACCATTGTGCTCCTGAGCGAGACACTTGACCCTGAGTTGCTCCAGGGGACTGTCTCTGTAGTTAGTTCAATGTAAGTCGCTCTGTATAAGAATGTCCGCTAAAAAAAAATGACCTGTCTAAGCAGATGTGTGTTTAGGGTTAGTACAAAATGATTTGTAGCGTCTTGAGTGACTGAAATTGTTGCCACCTCGACCATTCTGTCCGTCATTCTCGCTCATTCACGTCTTTTTGACTTCAGTCAATGATTTTCTTGGGTTACCAGAATGATCAAAGACAAGTTTCAGAGGTGATTATTTTACTCCATTTTGATTGAAGGGTGAGATTATTATTATTATTAGCCCCCTGCCTCTTCCACAAAAATCAAAGCCCTTTTTGCCAGTCATTAGTATCAAGGTAGTAATAGTGAAGTGATGAAAAGCCCAGACTATCACCCGAATCAGTGGCGTGGCAGGGGTGGGGGAGTGCTCTCAAAGTCCATTTTGTTGCATTTTTTTAACTGGTGGAGTGTCCTGAGAGGAAATGAACTGTGAATTTCAACACACTTTAAACCACATCTCACTTCTCATAGCCTATTGGCATTTTCAAATTGCTGTGAAAATTGCCATCAGCACACAGTTCATGTGTGAGATCATGGGAAGTGTTTTAAAACTTTAGGGTGTGATATTTATACCATTGAAAAATCCCAGTTCGCTCCACATAGATCTTGATTGGATTGGACACCTTTTGTTAAACCATGATGTCTCTTTAACATAATTGTCATTTATTCATTCTTTGTTGAGTGGACTGAGGAAGACATCTTTCCAAGCTCAAGTATCTTCTATGAAAATACTTATAAATATTTTAATACTTGTGTTACTACTGTTGCATACAAGTTGGTAGATTTCATGTTGTTTTACTGTAAGAAACAATGCACACATAGCATCCTGAAAAATAATCTTTATGTAGTAAATATTTAATATTTTGGGAGGATAACAAAGCATTTTTGCTCAATACCCACACACTATATTGGCGTGCCCTTCATAGCTGTCTGTTTGCTGTCTGTTTTGATGCACTGGGGGGCACCAAAGAATAAGCTGCTCATCAGTGGGTGAAAGCCAACCCCAGATTCACTCTTATTTTTGAACAACGTTTGTCTTTTGACGTTTCGCCTCGCCATATTGGCGTTTCTTTCGGCGCTCTGGCACCCATTATTTGGTTGTCACCCACATAGTCCCAAACACAGCAAAAATAATAAGAAAAGAGTCAGCGCTGCTAGGCGCGGAGACTCAGAGTTGCTGGCCAGTGGAGCCTCAGACCGGAAGATGACAGATGGGCTCTGGGCTTAGTTTCTCCCCGCGAAGCGTCTGAGTCGGACGGAAGCTTCGGGGACCTCCCAGGGCCAGGTGGGTTCCCAGGAATTGGTTTGTGGGCTGGAGCAAGCTCAGGACAGGTGGGCTATGGGACGGGTGTGGAGGCTGGATGCTGGCCACCTGGAATGGAACTGATTGCTAGCAGGCTGTTACAGGTTTATAATCTCATGTTTTACAGCAAAATAAGGTGAGTCAGTATTTTAGTGCTGCTAACCAATGTACAAATGAATAAGGTTAATTACTGACAGTAAGAAACTGCATTTTAATAACAGCTTTAATTCACAGTAATTCATTGTGTAGGTCAGGCAGGTACTGGCTGATTATTCAAAGAGTAATCATCAATGTTTGCTTCGAGAGCATGATTCAAATGAATGCATGTGTGGTGGAGTGACGTTGGCGCTTGTGCAGATGTGTCTTTCAGCTGTATTTGCTATGACCTCATACTGCACAGCGCAGGAGGCAAAAAATAAGAGCTTATCTCATAGTTGTAGTAATTTACTGTCTGATAAATAGGTAACTTACGTAGATCATTTGTTTGCACTATGACATGCTATAAAAGAAGGGGGATGTCTTAATCATGGTACCAAAGTAGAGGAGTTATGAGAAAGATTATAATCATATCAATTTGTGTGCAGATATTGACTAAGCTGTAAATGTGACGGTTTTGCAAAGTTATTTGTGAGGCAGTGTTAAATTGACTTTTGGACTTAATCAATTTCTCTCCTTTTACTCAAAGGGACCAAGGACACTTGAAAACAAATGAAATGAAAGCTCAGTATGATCACTCTCCCAGATGCTGGGTTTTTATTATAAGCCAGCAAATGACGAATGACCCAAGAGTGCGCTGAGTGCAAGGTCGTCGCCACCATGGAAAAGTGATGGTTTTAAAAGCAAGACAATGACATGTAAAAGTGAACACTGCGCCATGTGTTCCACACTGGTACAAGTTGACTTGAGTTTCCCACTGCTAAATCTACATACAGATGCAAGGTGCTCACAGTGGGAAATATTTACGTGTTCCAAGTTCTCAGCAATTAATCTGGTGAGTACCATGTTATCACAGCTGATATCAACAATGGCAATTGAGAACCAAGTTGTAAATCAGTGAATAGTGTGAAACTGGTGTCAGTATGTGCATTGCGCTTCCCACGTGACGGTGTGTGCGCATAATAGGCTGTAAACAAAATAGAGACCCACGCATAAAAACATTGCTCCATAGCGCTTCTAGTGGACAGAAATCTTCACAGGACAACTTTAATGTTTCTTCCTCTCACCAGAGAGCTCCTTCTTGATTTATTTTATTTCTTATCTGCATTCGGCATCGATCTGAGTACATTCCGTGCACATTTCTTAATGGAAATAACTCTTCAGAACACAAAAAAAAATGATATATGTACTGTATATGTATATATATTTTTTTACATTTCTTTTTTTTATATTTTTTATGCAGTGGAAACAATTATGTAATTTCATCACATTTTAAGTTTCAATTGTGAATTTGTTAGCAAACAGTGGGTAGTTTAAAATGGGTTTAAAGTGGGTTTTTAGAAGGAAAAAAAAAACAGCTATGAGAGCAGTGAGAGTGAGCCAAAACAGCAAAGTTCTGTGCCAGACAGGTAAAATATGAGCTGAAACTCACTATAATGCTCCATAAAGGGGATGGGAGCCGCAGATTCAGGTGACATCCATTGTAGGTTCATCACTTACACATTGTCACATTGTTTTCACAGTGACATTTGATTCATGGTCACTATAAAAACTAGAAGGGCACTCAGACCTCTGCCAAAGCTGTCTTCATAATGGAAAAATAATGTGCCCCGTGATTCAGGATTCAGATCCACTCCAAAATGAAATGGGTTCTTTCTTGGCCCATGCTACACCCAAGTTTCAAGGAAAGCCATTATTTTCTCATAACCTGCTTGGCGGATGTGGTAAATATAAATTATAACTGCTTCGAGAATGCATTATATATAATATGTGTTTGACATTGTGAGGTTATTTTATCACTATGCCAACATTCCAATGACATGTTGCCCCTACAGTACTTAGTATCATCACTGGTGGTCTTCCCTTGGTGCCTTTTTGCATTTGACCTGGACATCTTGAGCGACCAACTTTTGCACCAGATGTCTTCATGTGCAAAGCTTCTTTAAATAGTCTTCTTAAAAGCTCAAGCCAAAGTGTTAACACACACATCAAATGGCAGTATGCTCTTCAAATCTCTACATGTGGTCTTTAAAATGGAGTTCCTGATCAATCTGTAGAACTTCAAATGGACTGATAACAATGTCATGATCTTGCGGTTTAATATCCCACGGTGCACAGAGTAGCAGCTGTCTGGGGTCAATGTTTTTCATTATGTGCTCATGTCAAATAGTTCTCTCTTGCTGCTCTCGTACCAGGTCTCCTCCTACTTGTTGCATGTCATCTCTCCCCACCAGTGCACTCAAGACAAGTGCATGCTGTGCCACAAAGGGTCAACTCTGATTTCCCTGATCTCTCAGTATGGCCTCGCTCAAGTCCTCCGTCAATGAAGCTGACAATCACGTTGGAAAGGGACAGGTCTGAGAGCAAGGATGTATTTCACTCAATAGGAACAATAGGTTTACCTGCCAAACACAGAGCTGTACATCTTGAAAGTAGTGCAACTTTTTTCTTCAGTTGGCAATATGTTGAATGTTTATTTCCATTTAAATGTTACTCTAATGCCGGGTACACACTACTCAATATCTTTTGTCCGTTACGATGGTCACTGTGTCAGATTAGCCGATTATACAGTCATAAAATCTTGCCGTAATTTGTCTGAGAGACGTGACAGAGTACACGACCAACGAAATCTTGGCTTTCACGACACGCGTAAAAAAGAAAAAGTTTGCAGTGGCCCTTGGCTATCTGGTCTGATTTTCTGGTTTTATTTGTTTGGTACAAATATATCAACACTCACTCTCCTGCCTTTGGCTTCTTATTAACTCTGTATCGAAAAATAACCTGCCCTTATCAGCACTGTTCGGGGGGTCAAAAGATGTGTGAAGGCTCGTTCACACCTCCTCACACCCTTCAATGGTGAAAAATGATCATTTTCAGCTGCCTCTTAAAATCAGGGTGGAGGTAGCTCAACATTCAACAATCTCCAGTCAACACAATAAGGCTAAGTCTTTCCTCTCACATTCTCTTTCTGATCCTTGTGTCACTGCTTCGCACTGCGACACGTCACTGTCACTGATTGTCCTAGTTGTAATGCTAAATGTGTTTGCTGCAAATGCTTACAGCTCTGACTCGAAGTTAAATATTTCAATACCAGTAAGATGACATATAGCCTGCACTGTAATTGCCAATCCAGACCAAATTACAGTGCCCACGTGTGCAAAGCTGATGGAGTTATCAACAGACTGCCAAAGCTGATTTTACAAGTACCGACGTAGTGGGGGTGAATACTACAAATGTATGTGTTTTGTATTTGGTGTTACTTTAGTTCACTTTGTAGATATTTGTTTTCACGTTGACATTAAAGGCTCTCCGTTGATCAGTGTCAAAAAAGCCAAATTAAATCTCCTTTGATTCAATGTTGAATGACAATAAAACGTCCAAGGTGAGGTTGAATACTGTTGAATCATAATTCAACTGTGCCAATACATAGCGGAATCTGAAAGCAGAAATCTGATAAGCATCATATGGCGTAATCTTGATCCAATGATGTGTGAGCTATTGCTCATGAGTTTTGTCCATGTCCTTCTGTTGTTGCTCAGGCACACAATTTCTTCTTTTCCTCCATCGATCGCTGCCTTGATCGCCCATCTTGTTAATGAAGCCTTCAGTATCTTTACTCTTGGCCTCTCCTTGTTATCGCCTTGACCTTTCACTGAAAATTCAAGGATGAGATACGAGGCACAGTAACGAGCCATATTTATCAAATGGATTTCGCAGCCATGTTTGAACGAAGAAGACGGGCTGTCACTGGGTTCATCAAAGCGGGTACCCTTTGTAAAAGATGTTTCATTTAATTAGCTCTTGACACCTCCATAAGGCTCAACAGTGATGTCAGGCGTTCAAAAACCCACAGACAGCTAAAGTTGCTACACCAAGGCCCTGGATCTCAGGCTTATGGAGTTCCAAATGTATTTCCAATGACTGACCAAGCGAGGGCAGCCACCAACACAGCTTTTAATATCTCTGACACTGATAGTTGTTGACCTTTAGCTACTAAGTGTACTCAGACATATGTTTTTAATTTATATTTCAGCCTTGACTTGACTAGGCAGCAATCAACGCCTACACCTGCCTTTCAAATGTACTAGGAATACAAAGGATAGTTTATACTGTATAGCAACTAGAAGCGCCAAGACTGTTTCCAAGAATACAAAATGATGTAATCTGTTACAATGTTATAATCTAATGGATTAGTTCTGAATCCCTATCAAGCCATAGGTATAGTTTTGTAAAAAATGTAACTTGGGAAATATGACAATGCCCTGATTTATAGACTCTACCTGCTTTACCTGCCTATACTCATTTATAGTATGGAGCTGGATGACCAATATTATTGTTTTCTTAAATGCTGTAAAAAAATAAAAATAAATACACAAAGCAAATGTTTTTCCTTAGTGTTTTTCTTATGAGAAAAAGTTCATGTTTAATGAAGTTTACTGGGTGATCTAAAAACCTGTAAGACTCATAACCTCACTGGTGCTCCAGGTGTTTCTTGTTTTATTCCAATTAAAATGTTGGAAGCAGGTTAAAGGGGTTGTGCAGTCATTCTCTGTGGACCACTTCTATTATTAACCGTCACTGATTGGGAGAAGGTCATCTCTGCAATTATTTCCTTTTGCTTTGTTTTGTTCATGAAACTCCTCAAGACATTTTTGTTCTACCTGCAGTCTACCAGTGTCCATCGAGGGTGTCGACGTGGAGGTGGTCAGGACCTACAAATATCTGGGCCTGGACAACAAGCTGGACTGGACTGCAAATATGGACACTCTTCACAAGAAAGGGCAGAGTCGTCTGTACTTTCTGAGACGGCTGGGGTCCTTCAAAATCTGCAAAAAACTGCTGTTGATGTTCTACCAGTCTGTGGTGGCCAGTGTTCTCTTCTATGCTGTGGTGTGTTGGGGAGGAAGCAGCAAGAAGAGGGACACAGGGCGGCTGGACAGACTGGTGAGGAGTGCTGGCTCTGTAGTGGGCACAGAGCTGGACTCCCTGGTGACAGTAGCAGAGAGAAGGACATTGGATAAACTGTTATCCATCCTGCACAACGCCCACCGCCCTCTGCACAGCACATTCACCAGGCAGAGGAGCATGTTCAGCGGCAGACTGCTGTCTCAGTCCTGCTCCACAGACCGGCTCAAGAACTCTTTTGTTCCCCTGGCCACAAGACTGTACAACTCCTCTCCTGATGGCAGGCGGAAGCAAACCACAAACAACCTGACAAGTGCATTTAACCCGGGACTTAAAGCATTATGACACTTTAGCCTTTATTTTTAGTTTTTAGTTTTGGCCATTTTAATGCTCACCTATTTATGGTTATATAGATCTGTATGCACATTTGCACTGCACTATTTGCACTACATCTGCTCAGGTTTACACAGCCACTGGTCAATGTTGCAGTGTATTTTTGTATTTGTAACAGCCTTTATTCTTATATTTTGCCTCTTCATTTTATATTTTTTTTCTTACTTTTAATGGTGGGAGTGGGGGGGACAGATATGTAATGTCATATGTCTTTTAAGCTACTGGATGCCTACATGTCCCTCGGGATCAATATAGTGTCTGTCTGTCTGTCTGTCCTAAAAGCTGTATAAAGGATTCTGTGGGAAAAAAAAAAAAAGATAATTTCACTCTCTACTAGTCATTTGAGCATATTTTAAGATCTTATTGCATGTCAAGCACTGCAGAAGCTGCCTCAACTTCAGAGCCCTCCGTACGATACAGTACATATCACCCATAACAGATTAGACTTTTGGATGAGTAATGTCAACATGCATTGAGACTTACTGTGACTTGAATCCACATAGGTTGACATGTATAAATGCCTTCATTACACTGATCCTAACTTACTACTTTCAATTCAAAATGAATTGCCCACGGACAAAGGGCAAATCAAGCAAAATGTATACATAAAGTGTCACTTATTCTATAAAAATAGTACCTGAGCAATTAGTAACGTCTGTATGCTATTTTTTGTCAGGTGAATGGTACAATAACATTTATTAAAAAAAAATGTATTTGTTTGATTTTTGTTGGGAAAGTGCATTTCAAATATTCCCTTTTGTGCGTTTATGTGATCCTTGTGTAAACTGATTTTTTTTAAATAAAAAAATTATAAATGCATATTATTATAGTAATAGTAGCAGTAGTATAAGTAGTATATTAGTAGCAGTAGCAGCATCTTTGGTAGTCGCAGCCGTTGAATGTCGATGTATGTATTGTATTTCTGCATGTCCATTCACAAAAGCTGCATTCCTTGTGGTCACGTGACCAGCCTGTTGTCTAATCACGTCGCTCAAATGATGTGACGCAAGGAAATTCAAAGTTGGCAGCAACGTTTCTGTTAAGAGGGTTTACCCTGTAGCGTAATGTATTGCTGAAGGTTTAGAAAAACTTATAAAAGTTATATATCTCCATGTTTTCATACGAGTGAAGTGGGTTTTCACCATCGGAATGGACGGGAAAGTCATTGGAACGGGTCCATACAGGGCAACAAAGCTGGTGAGTCGGTTGGTAACGTTAGCAATCACAGACCAATGTGACGTTGAATAGCTTTATGCTAAGCTACATGGGTGAAGTTTGTTTCACGTTAAGGACGTTACGTTAGACAACTGGCTTTCAAACTTAGTCAGGTTTAACGGTAATTAATGTTAGCCAGCAGTTGTTTTGCATGTATTCTAGTCGGGAGTTCAAGCGTTAATAATATTGTCCTGGCAAAATAGGAAGGCTCGCAAAACGGCGTTTGAAGTATGTTCAACAAAAGCAACTTTTGTGGAAAAATTGGCCTCTTCCGTCAAGTGTGTAGACTGTAGCATCATAAACACATTATGCTTATTTCAAATGTTGTAACTGTTTCAGAACTATGCGGCAGTGTAATTTAGCATTTATTATAACCTCATTTACGAGAGTATTCCAAGGTGTTTTATATTTAGAGTGGTTGCTGTATCCACCAGGTTCATGGGACGCTGATGTGTTCACTGTGTTAATGCATCATCATGCGTCCTTGGCACTAACACTCTTATTTAATGGCATGTAAAAGCATCATACACAACATGCCATGTTGTTGCTGGCTGTGGCTTGGACTCTCTTTAACCCCTTTTAAGCTCGAATAAATGACTGTATTGCCTACATTATTGCAAATTGCAAAATCCAACACATGCATCATTTATATGTGTGTGTTGTAACATGCAATATCACAACATTGCAAATGTGATTGTTAGTCAATTCCCCCACCCGACGCTATTTAAATGTGCCCTGTAAACCTTTCTTCATACCAGACCTTTTTGACTTGATTCAAAACTACTGAGAAAGGCGCAGGTGTTAATAACAATGTGTTAACGATGGCTGCACTCTACTCCAGTGTCCCAGTGAGCCGCCAGCATACACAATAAGCAGGACCCTGAAACCAATGCGGCTAAATGGAATTCAGCCATCATTGATTTTTATTATTTGCACCGCCTGTGCCTTTTTTGTTACTGTGATGGCCTGATACTCTGTGTCAAGACGATCTGTACTGAGGATCCCCGTGCTGATCAGGAAACATGAGCTGTAGAGTTTGCCAGTGTGCTTGAAAAACAAGAATGACCATACTATTTTGATCCTTTTCCTTATTGGTTTCTGCCTAGTTCATTCAGCTCGACAGTATAGGCTGTGTCATTTTAGGCTTCTGTCTATGCTGTTGAGCTTTTGTGTATTGCATTAGTGCCATCTGGTATTTAAATACAGTTTCTTAAAGTGTATAGTTTATGGTCCAAGAGACACACTCTACGCTAGTTTATTTCTCTAGGACGGAACCTTTTTTCCATCTTAATGAAAGGACATTCCTGCCCCTTCTCCCAATGGGCTCAAGGCCAGCTTCTTGGCTTTTACTTGTCTTAAGTTTTTACGGTTATTCCACTACACGTTTTTTTTAGCTCTTTTCAAGATTCAGACCAGCCAGATTGGGCAGTAATTTGCTTCATACAGTTTGATACTATCCTGGGTTGTAATGACCTTGTGTAGCAGAGTTCTCTTTCTGCATCTTTCTGCTTTTATCTACTTCCATTATTCTTCTCCTGCCCATCTGGATACTTTGTGAGATCTGATAATCCTTTGAGATGCTTCTATTTGTTGGGATGTCTGTCTGCCTACTTTTTGTTGACTAGAGGAGTGTGGCCTGGATCTTGTGTGTGATATGAATCACTATGAAGAGAGACTGTGACAGTTACGTGCATAGATGTAGTGCTTCAACAAAAACATACGTCTGAATAAATAAAAAAAGGAACATGCAGTTTTTTTTTATTCCATAGGGCTCTATATGTTTGTCTGTTTTTACTCCCAATATGTTGCATGCATCCCTTATTGATAGTAACTAGAAACATGTTACAAACAGCCTCATAACTTTAAAAACAGGAACTTAGTGAATGCATAACATGCTGTTATCTGGGCTCTATCAGCAGTGTCAGAATGGGCTGGTTTCTTCCCATTTGGGCTACTTTGTTGATTGAAGTTGCGGTAAAACATTTTTACACTATGTAATGGTTTTACAAAGGTTCTGACAAGGTGATGATTTGGGCTGGTTTTTACTAAATGAATCTGATCTGGAAACACTGTCTATCAGAGTAGGAGCTAAAGCAAAAATATTTAAATACAATATGTAACAGTATATTTTACTAGATTGCAAAATAAGACTTTGTCTGTGACACAAGTTCTGCAGCATTTGTCACACCACATTCTCTCTCCCTCTTTGTCACATGTCTCCCATTTTTGCAGTGGAATGAAACCATTAAACTCTTCCGTGGAGGCATGCCGCTGAGAAGGCACTGGGCACACTTCCGCTACTATGATTGCAGTTTCACAGGATCAGAGGCTGTGGTTTATTTGCACGAACTGCTCAGGCGCAACTACAACTTTGGGCCTGAGGTGACTCGCTACCAAACTCTGCAGTTGCTCAGGAAGTTCCTCAAGGCCCATGTCATTGAAGACTTCAAAGGACGCCATGGGACCGAGGACTTTGAAGACAATGGACATCTGTACAGGTGCTACTTCGTCATCCTGTACTGTCATTCATGTTAGTTGATACACCATTGGTGTTGTTAGTGCATCTTCAGTTTCTACCCCCTTTTTTGGCTGAGCGCAGTGTTGTTGTCTTACTCTCCAGGTTCCCAACACTGTCTCCCCTGAAGTCTTTCCCAACAAGGCCTCTGCTGAGAGACAGCAGTGACCTTCCCAGACTCATTCGCTGGGATGACTACGAAGAATTGCCTCAGCGGGAAAACATTGCACCTCTGAAGTCTGCTGTCATGGTGGGAAAGAGACAAAGATGTTTCAGCTATTCCACTGCTTGCTTAGACTCGTGCTGTGCTGGAAGTGCTTAAGCATATGCAAACTTCATAGAGAGCAAATGGCAAGATGAGAGGATTTTAAGTATCAGCCCTTTTTCAATTACTACTGTGATCAGTCATTCTGCACTTCCACAAAAAAATGAAAAGCAAAGTTTGAATTAATGCAATGCATTACAAGAGGCCAACAGAAAATAACTCTTTACTTTCACTTACTGCTGCTACAGTTTATTTGTTGAAATCAATTCTATGGTACATCTTTGTGGTTGTGTTGTTGGACAGCATTATTTTGAAGGGCGTTCTAATATTTGGTTCACCTTATTTACATATATGAAGGAAAAACAGTAGAAACCCTACACCTACAGTGTAATACATTACCGTACAACAACCATACACAGTTTGAAAATGAACATAGAGTTAATGTCAACACATCTCCGACATGGCGACAACAACTCAATATGTTTTTTTGACAAAAGTGGGATTTTTGACATGTGTTTTATGTGATTGCATTACAAGCCTGTTGTACTGGATTGTTATTGCACAGGGCTTTTGATGTTTCTGCTCTCTCAATGCAAGTCAAAAGTAACCTTTTCATTCATGTCTCCGTTCCTTTTTGATCAGACCTCAGATTTGTGGAATAAAAGGCACAGTGTAGCTATTGGGGATGTGCATGAATGCAAGCTCATACGAAGGAAGGAGATAACTCCAAAGCAAGTGGACCACATCTGGAAATCAATGACAGCTGAGCAGTATGTAACCCTTTTACATCACTTAGTAAACACTTCCACTCTTCACGTTGTTTGCACCTTTTGCTCTAGATCAGTGGTTCCCAAACTTCCTTTATACCACGCACCCTTTCAAAGGAAGTTTTTTTTGTCATGGCATCTATATGCATATGTTTTGCACCCATAGATTTAATATTAATATATAATGTAATGTTTTAGGAAATCAGTGGAGTTGGTATAAAAGGGGCTCTGCAGATTTATAGATGTATATTTAACTTAAAATATTAAATTAATTTATTTTTCTTCTAAATAAAAGTGGCTTGTATTTAAGATGAACAAGTTCAAACAAAACAAAACAGTTTTCTCTAGACTCCATTGACGGGAGGTTTGTTGTCTTGTTTTTTATTTAGAGATGATAGCCACATCACACATGTATGCAATACCACAGTGAATGTGGACAGTGATGTATATTCTTTTTCCACAAGCAGCAAGAACCTCTCCGTTAGGCCATTAGCAGCTGCAGACTGACGCGGAACCACTGCTCTAGATACTTGATGCCAACTGTGTTGTTTTTAGTTTACAGAGAGTGTTGGGCCTGAAGTCATTGGATGGAGTTTTAAACCCAACGCATGTGAACGGCAAGCACATCGTTCACAACGTGTTCAGCGTTAATAAGACGGGCATAGTCGTATTGGAGAACAAAGCCGGTATGATGCATTTGATTCACAATTTGAAAAAATCAATTGTCTTGTTGCAACTTGTATATTATGACTCACCTATCTCCTTTTGCATCTCCAGAGGACATGCCATACTGGGTGGTATCGGCGATGAAATGCCTCGCCAATTGTAAGTACATTTCATGCTCATTCTCAAAATTATTGTTAAAAAAACTAAAACCTACCTAAAGTACCTGAAGAACCTGAGAAGTTAAATCTCTAAAATGATTGATCAAGCCTCCAGTCTGTAAGCTAAAGCTTAAACTGATCATTCGCAAGAGTAGGTGCCATATTTTCCAGATGGTTGACATCTCACTTTAACTGTTTTTTACAGTATGTGAATATGTGGGCGTACATGTACCATAAAATCTTCAGTAACTATTTTGCGTTTTTATGTGCATGTATTCAATATTTACTTTATATTTTCATTGTTTTGCGTTGTTTGTGTGTGAAGCACTAAAAACTGCATCCGTCTTCTTTCTCAGGGCCTAATGGCAATGGAAGCAAACAGCCAGTGTATCCGGGTTTCGAGAGGGATGTTCTGAAAACTGTAGCAGATTACTTTCAGAGGCTCAAAGAACCGCTGCTCACTTTCCATCTATATGAAGTTTTTGTCAACATTCTCAGTGAGTGCTTTATCATTCGGATCTACTGATATGTGTCCGCTGTGTGTTTGCCTTCAGGCGTAGGACTCTTCTCCTCATATCTCTGCAGGTCTGCTGCAGGAGCAGGAGGTAGCCACGGAAGCCTTGCAAGTCAGCAGTCTCTTACTGCCACCACCCAACCGAAGACGCCTCCAGCTTTTACTGCGTCTCATGGCCCGGGTCTGCCAGAATCCTTACCTCCCTCCACTCAATGACTCCATCGCTACCCGCACACTGGTACACATACCTAACAGTTATTACATACCTTTGTTCTACTTGAAATAGGAGTAGGATTGTTGGGAAATCCCACAAATCATCATGATGATATATAAGGACAGATTGTAATGAACAAACTATTTTATACAGATATGATAGTTCAACCTATTAAAAGTCCATAGAATGTGGACAAATCTTTTCTTCCGAAAAAATAAAAAACTGGACGAATACAGAGCAGTCTGAACCTGTGGTAGATGTAGCAAAACAACACATTTTCTAGGATTGGACTCATGACTACCAAAATAGTGTTTGCTGCAGCTCTATTGCAGTAAAAATTAATTTGAAGCTTCATTCATATGGTTAACATTCACATTCTAAATCAACATTTAAATGCTGCAGGTTTTCTTTTCTTTTCTGCATGTCTATTCCTTCTATTTTAAACCTGGTATTTCTGCATACTTGCAGATAAATATTGGCTACACTAATATTATTAGTTTTATACCATTCGTAGAAGTTTCCAGTGGTTACTGCATAGGATTGTTTCAGACTCGTGTGATCCAAACATTTCCAATAACTCAAGACGTTATAAAGTCAAAAGGACGAAGACTGACCAGTTATGTTCGTATTCTTATATTCAAAAAAGTCTATTTTAATTTTTTTTTTTAAATTAACTAATTAAATCCAATGAATCACTTTATTCATAATGAGGATTTTGTTTGAGGATTTAAATATTTATTTTGGGTAATGTCATAAAATATGACTACAGACATTTGAAGCTTTATTCGTAAACCTAAATAGACTGTAGAAACAAAATAAAACCTACGGTACAGCCCTTGATGCTATGTATACACCAGAAATATAGAATCATGACATCTGACCTTGGTGCCCATTTACAGCCTCCAGAACGGACACATCTAATCTTGATGTTTTATCAGCAACTCAGACTATATGAAGTATATATTTTGCTGTATGGATAATACTTGAAGGCTCAAAACAAGCCCAGTCTGTAACACTGCATGCATACAAAAAATGCTAAATATTAAAGCGCCACAAAGGTGGTGTTGGGTCCGAGGCTATAACTGTGGATTTATTTGACAGGCGCTCATCATATTTGCGTATACGACCAATATTTGTAATGTAATTTGTATAGTTGGTGCATACTGTAGCTGGAAGTTGGTTTCTCACCCTTCTCCTATTGTGCTCTCTGTCCAGATGGTGCAGATGTTCTCGCACTGCGTCCTGGGCTCGGTCGATGAAATGGACTTGGATGAGCTGCTTTCCACCAAACTGGTGACCTTCATGATGGAGCACCACAACACCATCTTCCAAGTTCCTTCCAAGCTGCGTTGCCAGGTCCAGGAGCACCTGTCCCACCTCAAAAGAGTTCAAGTCAGTACTCTCTGTGCACTTACAATTCATTAATGAATGAGTCCGTGTGTACGAAGCCTTATCGTCATGCATCATCTGTGAAGACAATGTGCCGGATTGGTTTCATCCTCTTGCCAAACATGAAGTGTGGTACAGTCACTGGTAAATTTAGACATTAAAGCCACATACAATCGGGATATTCCATACATTTCTATGTTAATGTGAGTAGAAAACACTTAAGGCATTGACTATGTGGGTTTAAAAAAACAAAAAAAAGTTTAAGTGTCCCATCTGCCACAATTACTTCTTTGTGTCTGTTCCAACACCTACATTGGATTTTTTCATTTTGCTGTGTTTGCGACGTTTCTGGGCGTCACTCTGCCTCCAGCTGTCACTCCTCGGCCTCGTCTCCCCCTGCTTGGCACTGTAATTGGCATCGTCTCAGTCGGAAGCTTGAGAAGCTCTGCTGATTTCTTCTGTTTTGGAAACAAAATGCAATGCCCATTCAACCGTCTTATGCTAATCTAAACGAGAGTTAGATTAGCTGCGTTGCAGCATCAGAGCAGACGGGCCAATTGACAGTTTTCTCTGATTTTGTGCCTGCCGTAGTCAGAGGACTCCTCCTTTTTTATTGTAGTCCTCTGTGCAGTTTGTTCATATTGACGTGTGCATGTGTTTTTGTTTGGCAGGCACATTAGAAAGTGTAGAACCGTCTGTATTGACAGTCAACAGCTTAAGGTTACTTATTGGAAGTGTTTTTGTTTATTTTGCATAAGAACCTTTGACCTTGAGTTGTATTGTGGGCTCATGATATTTACTAATAAGGATGCAGTGAATAAAAACTTTCCAAATGTACTTTCCTTTACGTCGAGGACATGT
>CALSBV010012177.1:4805328-4874867 GCA_943590825.1 Bovichtus diacanthus
ATATATATATATATATGAGTGAGATAAGAGAGTGCATTGTCTTGCGTTACTTTGCGCCAGGATACTTTTATGTATGCTATGGGTGTTTATTAAATATGAACGTAAACCTAATGACCGCTTTGAAGTATGTTCTTATATTTATTTGTTTTTTGCTCACAAGTCTGTTTCAGACTTAGGTTGCAGCTGAACAATAAGACTAAAATATTGTCATATGCACCATAAGAATACAACTAAGCAACACATTAATACAACACAATAAACACATGTAATTATAGATACACGCCCTATATGAGGCAGTGATATTATAAGCTTGTTAATTTGCGCATTGACAAAGTCTGAGATTTTTTAACCAGCTCTTCTTCCTGCATTTGGCAGTTTGGACTTGCTTTTATCCTGGATTATGATTTAATACACCCTATAACTTCTTTGAATTATTTTACGATACGCACACCGAGCTGCGATTGGTCAGCAGACGGTACTTTTACACGAGTCGATCCCTAATCTCTCACCTGACCTCTAGAGCAGGTTAGGTGTGCAGCATAAGTTACCATGGTGATTTAACCCGGTAAGAGGTGAACCACCGTCGTAGGACTGAAACGCAGCCGGGTTCACCCTGAAGTTACCTCGCTAACCCCAAATCCTGCTTCGTAGTGCAGGTCTCTGCTGTTCTGTCATGTTAATCAGGTTGTATTTCACTTAATTTTAGACTTAAAATTGTTTATTTTTATAATAATTACATGCTGATATTCCTATATGGATTTTCTATAAATGCTCTTGAACAAATGTGTTAATGCTGGAATAACTGTTACACTTGAATTGCTGCTCTGTGCTGGAAAAATTCAAAAAGATGATAATAATGAATTAACATGGATACTGATTTTCCCATAAATATTCTTATTGGCAAATGTAACTGTTTTGTTCCTTATTCTTGGCTGTTCTAGGTAGTTGTATATGAGACATACACAGGGGAACATTGTGTTGACATAAGCGAAATGCATCCTCCTGTCTAGGATTGGGAACTGAATTAGTGCAGGTAGTGCTTTTGTGTGACCACACAAGTGATGCAAGTCCTCCCACACATTACAACACTTTGGAGGAAATGGAAAGACCATTTCAGTATCCCTCACAAGTCACCACCACCAATATGATTCAAGTTCGGTTGTACTAACAGGCACACTAAGGAGTTGGCTGTAAAGTTTTTCCGCTAAGTATGTTCTTTAAAACATTTTTTGCATGTTATTTGCAAGTCAAAATAAGCGTCCCATTTAATATCACAGTAAACGTAAATTAACGATGCACCTTTGCTACCTGGACCCACCAGTCCCCGCTCCTGTCCGTCTCCACCCTTTCGTCCAAATATGGTCACTTCTGGCTCCAAAAAAACAACGACAAACAACTTTGTTGAAAACGACAAAGTTGAGGCTTCAAAACGGTAGTCCAATGTGTGAAGTCCCGGTGGCTACGTCTACTTCTTTTATACAGTATATGGACCAAACTGGAACATGGAATTTTGGAACCACACATTTTAAAAAGCTACTGAACTGCAACACCCTAAATGTAGCCATCACTAATGATTGCAGATCTCGGCTAAAGAGGTCTTAGTTAGTAGCAGTATAATGACTCTGGATGATATCTGTTCCTAATAATGTAGTAATATGGAAAACGTGTGTAAAATGATCACAGGACTCTAATGAATAGTGGCGTAGTGAGGTCTAGTCATTGTGCTTTAAGGTATTATCAGTGCATTAACATTCTAGCCTGCAATTAGTACAGTAGATGTTCCAGTCAGGGTGACTGGGAATAACTAATTAACTCCATCATCAGGGACCTCTTCAGCCCCCTAAGCCATGAGGGCAAGACCTGAATACAAAGCTGCCGATTTGCTGTCATGCATTAAGATTGTACACCTAGCATAATGTACAGCTTCAACTCTGCTCAGGGTCATTGAACATATTTGATCTTTAACTGTTGCTGGCTGGGCGTCGTATGAAAACTAGAATGGCAATCGGAGAGCACAGACCTCCGCCAAGGCCAATTGTGATTCTCAGATGGTCAGATTTCCCGAGTTAGAAAGTTGTTCATCCGACTTTGTTCATGAGCTTTAAGTCGTAATATGAAAACAACATGGACGCTACAAAGAAGATGTGTTGTATTTCATTTATACCGAGTTGGTGTTCCGATGTAAATGTCGGGAATCGACAGCGAAGGTGGAAAAAAAGAAAATAAAAAATTTTTACACTGCTAACGTCAATCCAATTTTCCTAAAGACTGTCTGATTCTGCAGGTGTTGTTATCTCCCTGCTATGGCTAAAGTGTTGCTACTGAATGCTCCAGATCTGGGATAAAGCTGGACTCTGGTCCTCACTGCATGTCATTTGTTTGCATGTATGTTTTCTTTGTGTGCTACAGTTTACACTCACAGATGTAGACTAGATTGCCAATAGGGCAATTACTCCCGCTTTTATTTTAGTTTTGTTTTTTTGAGGAGAGTTAAAGTTTCACATTCTGCAGTTCTGAGGCTGTCAAAGCTGCTGCGCCCCTACAACTTTTTTTTTTTTGGTATCATTTTAGCCTGCCTGGGCTCTTCAGTTGGGAAAGACCATGCTGTTTCCCAAATGCTTTTCTTGGAAGACGTGCCGCTGTGATAATTGGATGGGTTTTCGCTCTAGACCTGAAAGCAATGCAACACAGGGATACAGAAATTCTTGCTGTATGTGTAATATTGTCCCAATATAAAATGCAGATATATATATATATATATCTTAAGTCTACTCCTGCTCCTCCAATGTTTGTTTTTGCCAGCAACAGACAGATGATGTTTGAAGTTAAATTCACTTATCCTAAATTAGGGGGATAAAAAGACATGTATTTATGCTGTGCAGTAACTGTCTCCACTAATCATGCAACAGTCATAATGACAAGAGCACAAACATTCACAGCATGATGTTCACCTGCTCTGCAGTGACTACTGGATGAGTCATACATGTTACTGTTGGCACAAAAGTATGCAAACGCACAGGTGCACAAAAGGAATATATAAAATTCAATGCACATCAATTTTCTGGAAATTTAGGAAGAGAATAGCTTTTTAATGAAGCTTTCCATTCATTTAACAGGCAGCTAAATGTATTGGCTGTGAGGCAGACAGAAAAGTTCAAAATGAAGTAAATTAGGAATGTGAAAGGTTCAGGGAATTAATGGTGGCTTGTATGCAATTTCCAAAGTTAAATGCTATAATACACACACACTTGATGATAGGTGACCTTTTCAATCCGGCTCTCTATGTTTGATATTTTATCTCTAGTCTGCACAGCTGCTCGGTGAATCAATGTGAATTGGATAACCGCAAATTAAGAGAAAAATGAGGCTACGCAGTGTGTACGTGGGTAGAGTGGGTGACATGTTTATAAGTGAGTGAGTGAGGTGTCTTTAAGTCTGCGTGTTGATTACTGCTTTGAGTGTTTTTCTGCTGCATGAGCAAGAGTGCTTTTTGTCTCTTATCCCTTTTATGGTGAAGAAAATGCAGCGCGAGAGGCACTACGCTTTTGTGCCGATCTCCAACTGTATAAGATTATTAGTAATAAGCCAACCTTTCTCCATGACAGAAATAACAAAGCATTATTTATTACATGGCCAAAAAAACCACGAGATGAAATGAAGTGTTACTCGCGTATTCTTCCCGTATTTCTTTAATGAAGGCCGAATCATTTCATTAGTTTTTAATGAAAAGAGAGTTATGAAAAAAACCTTTCTATTCATACAGGTTGCTGCAGCTGTGTGATCTAAAGGGCATACTTGAATGTGAAAAAGGAGTTGTGAAGAAGGGGAAACAATTGTAAATGGCCCTGACGTCTGCTGGATTCATTCCGGCTCACGTTGGAACGACCTTGGATGCTAAAGCTACTGGATATCTACGAACCTCAGACAGAACAGCGAGAGTTGGAAATGTTAAACAATCGTACCAGAGGATTAAAACGATTGTATTTTAAGGAAAATTATCATACGCGAGTCATAACCAGGAGTGCAAATTAGTGTCAATGTGTAATTTTACAACTTTTTGACACACCTATAAATCTACCGACACGGCAAGCTGACGTAGTTATGATGCGTGGAAGGACATATGTGTCCATAAGTCCATCAGTCTGAATTATTATTATTTTTTAATAGCCAACTATTACGGAATTAAATTGCAACACAAGCCCAACTGGAAGCCTGCTCATGTTCTGCACAAAAGTCAATAAATATTTGGTGCATTTGAAGCTATAATATCTCTTCAGATGAGCGTCGGGGGGAATGACATCGACATCATACATGTAGCCTACACCAAGCATGATTGGCTGGAAGGAGGTCACATGAGAAGAGAGGCGTAAACACAGACATAGAAACCATATTTTGCTATCAGGAAATAATTCAAATGAAACGAAAGCCAACCACTGACTGAAGTGTCACAAAATGGTCAAGTTATCGTACATTATGGCACTTTTTATTATTGATCGTACAGAGGGCAAAATGATCGTACATAAAAGATAATTATCATATATCTGGCAACGCTGGACAGAAAACATAAGTAATGACACAAATCTAAATGTATTCTGGAAGTAGAACACAATTTTCTAAGTAAGCAAGTAAGAGAACGATGAGAGAAGTCTGCTCTGATTTTCTTGCAGTATTTTCACATCTTTAACGTTTTTTTCTGATTTCAGTAATCACAGTAGGGGGGAGACTTGAATACAATCCTCAATCCAAAACTAGACCGATCAAACTCTGGAAGCACTCGCAGAACATGGCACTCCTCTGATGCTGATAAAAAAAATTAAAAAAAGACTATTTTTAATATCAGACCATGACCCTATCGTCAGCTAACTATTGCCCACACCTCCAAATATCACCTTTCACTCCCTTATTGTCGTCTGTTTATGAATTATTTTTCAATATATGTATTTTCTTTTTGTCTCTTCCCTTACACACACAATCATACGTATAAATGCCATATTTAACAGATTTCCCCTAAAACACTCACATTTATTTAAGTCCCAGTAACTGCAAAATGTTAATATGAGAATTATTAGGACTATCATTTTATCCTTGTTTGTTGTTGTTTTTTTTATATATAAATATACATGCATGTACGCCATGTCCCTTGTTTCCTCGGGTCCCTTGTGTCATTTTTATTTTAGTAGAGCACCTGTGGATACAACTGCTGCTAATAGTTCTAGTTGCTTAAGATTTCTTTCCCATGTAAAAAATAAAAATCTAATCTAATCTACTTCATATAATAGAGTTGCTTTCAGAAGGAAAGACCCTTGTTGCTATAGATATTTACAGTACAAGGCACCATGGGAAGACAGGCTGTTTCCTCGGGCCTCTTAGGGATCATTGGGTTGAGTTGATGCCAGGAAATGTACTTCTTAAAACCAAAGCTCAGACGGGGGCTCGACTGGTGGGAACCACCACTGCTATGTTCTTTCTTTTGACTACAGCCCATTGTGACAGTGAGGGGTGTTTTGTGTTGGTGAGGCTGAAGAAAAGCTCTATTTTTTTATATAAGAAGTGAAGGCCTCAATGAGATGCAAGATCACCTTTTTTTTTTTTTTTTTTTTTGTGAGAAAACAGGAATAAAAAAATGGATTTTCAATGCAATAAAAAAGAATTCTTTCAGGAAATGAAACGTTTAATATATGTAGCACTGCATAAAGACACAATCAAAAGCCTGGATGTACTTCAGAGAGCCTTTTGCTGGGTTTTTTGTTGCACTTTCAAGCACAGAAAGATTAAAGACACAAGAAAATAATCCTTTTTTTTTTCCTATTTTGGTAAATTATTTGATTTAGACCGCACAGTTGAATTAATACAGGAAACAAGGTCAAAATTACACACCAGTCAAACACACAAAGCACTGAAAGCTGTACAAATGGTATCAACTACGTGGGTGAATAAATAAATAAAAATGAGAGAAATGTGAATCCCACAAGAAACTAAGAAGGAGCACCTTTACTGCGTGTCTCATACTCAAAATAAAAGGTCCTCTGTCCTGTATGGGCACGAATTCCATCCCAAAATATGTACAGTCAGTGCTATAGTGAGCAAAGTCAGAAACTGCATCTCCTCTACTGTCTGGGAATCGTCCTTGACCTTTACATCAGAGATCCTCGCTGACAGGGAGGATGCATGTCTGCTGATTACTCTGCTTATTTCCACCTTTCGGGATCAATTGTTGTTAATGAAGTCAGCTGCATCAGGTTCAAAATCCCCACTGAATTTAACTTCCTATTTCAGGTAGAAAATTAATAATGGATGTGACACTTTCCTTTAAGTCCACAACTTCCAAAATACTGGGTGATACTGAAGGTCCAAGTTAAAGGTCTCACATAGTTTTAATGATGTTGTTATATTGAGGTAAAGCTGCTGTGTGGAGGCTTGGTACATCACATACATAACGCATACAACATTGGAATTCTTTATTTCCACAGTATCTTTTAGATTGTTTTTATTATTTTTATGGTTAGAATCAGAATGGGTGCAAAACAAGACTTGAGCTTTACATGTCCCACAGCCTGGGTCACACAGCATGACACGATCTGAAAACTGTTAACACAGCGCAAGAGGGAGGCTGTTGCAGGCATATGTGAAAATCAGCTGTGCGTGTCCATGATATTTACAAGCAAATTTAAAATATAGGATTTAATTATACTTTTTTTTTTTTTTTTTTTTTTAAATCTACAATACATTGGTGACCTTTTGTCAGCAGTTCTGGGAAAGTTACTCGAAAAATGTAATAAATTACGCTTTACATTACTGTCGTTACATAGCGCAGCTCTGACAGAGCTTTTAACAACACTAAAATTGCACACACACACAAACACATGGTGCATCTTCTGTAATTAACATGAGTAGAAATAGACAAACGACGAGTTGTTGTCGTTGAACAAGGGGCCGGCCTACAGTTTGTACTGTGGATCTGCACGCTGCACTGCAGGGGCCGGTTCCACAAAGATATTGTCTGTAGTGTTAATGCATGAAGCGTAGCCTATACCGCCAACGTTTGACGAAACTAAGCTTCGCGTAGTCTAGTTTGTCTGCTCCAAACCAGTTGATGGAAACAAGCCTAATTCGCATTTCATTATTGCAGCATTTTAAAAGTTTGCCTAAAATTCAATTCGACAATCGAACCCAATAACTTATTGATGAGGCGCGTGCTAAAGCTATTTTTCCATGATAATGTGACTACACCTTAAGAGCCATGTTTCCGTGGCGACGAATACGCCTAAAGAGCTATGTTTCCATGTCAACACCTGTTGACCAGTTGCACCCAATGGTTCATCGTCAGACAGTTTTGTTCGCCCAAAGAAACTATCCTGGACCTCACAGAAGAGTTGGCAGAAGCACTGAGGCCTTGCCCTGCACCACGGCCATGTTACGTGTCTGCAGTGAGATGTCATGCTACTGGAAAGTATTTTGGGTTACACTCTTCAGGATTTTCCCAGTGAAATGTCCATAGTCCTCTTTAAAATGGTCAACATCTAGACAGCTTTGTGCAATAAATGAATTTCTGGGTTTCAAAAATGGATTTTCCAATTCAAATTGATCTCGATGGATGCATCGAGTGACCGGCGAACATCAGTTGAATCCAAACATGGCGGAACTGCTCCGCTGAAGACAGTGCCAGGCCTGGAGGCAGGTGTCTGGTTGCATTTAGGATTCAAAAACTGAAGACAAACGCAAAGCCATATGTAAGATGTGCGAGAGGTTTTTCACCGCTTTCGCATCAATTCTTCATGTGTAAGCGTTAATATTTTTTAACAATGCACCAGGTTACAGGGTTCCTTGTACAATTTGCAGCATTAATTCTCTGAGAATATCTTTCATATCCAAGCGAAATGGTAGTGTAAATGTAATATCCCTAAATAAATCGAATTACAGTGAAAATTGGAATCCAATCTATTCGGGGTATCGGAGTCCACGCAGAACAAGCCACAATACAAGTAAAGTAACTGTTACTGGGATTAGTACATGTAATGTATATACTGAATTTGAAATTATAATCCCTTACTCATTTCTCAGAAAAGTCATTACAATTCTGTAAAAAGTTACTGCCCAACACTGTTCTACACACCGAAAAGACAAAAACAACAGTTTTACTTCAGCAGGTGATTATTTTTTCGTTACTCTATACAATGCAATAAAGTCCAACAAATGAGATTTTTTTTATACTTTTGAAGTCTGAAAGTACACCAACATCATATTTTTTTGATGTAAATACTGTCTCCAATCAAAATCCATTTCACCTTAGACAGCGGTCCAATAATGAGCAGGGCTAATGTGCAACAGTACAGCTGCAGCAATATCCAAGCAACCATACTTACCTACAAACAAAAATTCCAAACACGCACTCATGCCCGATGGCTCTGTCACTATGCCTTTACATTGAGTTTCAGTGGGACGGTAATTAATTTTCATGTCACCATCCGCACCTCGTCAGTCAGACGTTGGTGCAGTTAGTGGAGGGCGGAGTGTCTGCTTTGCTGCGGATCTCCTTGATGTTGTTGAGCGGGTAGTCACTAGTGCCGATCTGGCATTTAAACACCTGCTTGTAAGCCTTCCTGAAGTTCTCCGACAGGAAGGCGTAGATGACCGGGTTGACGGACGAGTTGCTGTACGCCAGGCAGTGGGCGGCCACACGTAACACGAAGGAGGCCTGGTTCAGCGGGAAGGTGCCGAACTCCACCCACAGGTGAACGACGTGATGCGGGAGCCAAGAGAGGCAGAACACCACCACCACCACCAGGACTGTCTGAGCAGTCTGGGAGACAGCAAACAGAGAGAGTTAGTCAGCGCACTCAGGGACAACATCAATGCTGCAGTCAGGCTTAAAGGAACATTTCACTCCCAACGTGACCATTTGTGTATCAATTACTGTGTTACCTTGTGACCTTTTTTTCTTTTAAACACTGGCATATTATCATTGTATCTATGAAAGAAGTGTTAGCACAAGTGGCCTGTTTAAAACACCTGCTGACACAGAGCAACATTAGTCATATTTCAGAGAATATCGGGGGAATATTGGTCCGATTTTGTCTTTTCTTTTTTAACTCTGTTTACCGACTCGTGAGAAAAGGTCATTTGGTTTGGAGTCTTTTCACACAAAAAAAAAAACAACTCTGCTGCAGCTGGAAACAGGGTTGATCATTTCATAAACAAATAAACGGTTTCATCGAGTCGAGAAAAAAAAACTAAGAGCGAAAAAGATGCGAGAATGCATTATTTGGCTCATTTACTTGTCAATTCTCTATGGGTGTGTTGTTATGAGAGACCCCTTTCACATTGCACATTGTCATTTGATCCATTGTTAATATAAGAAATATTGATTGGTGCAGCTTTACTGTACTGTACTGCAGTTACCTCTTAAGCCAATAGAGGACCCGTGTGCATTCGATTTCATACTCATTCAAGGCCTTATGAAACTCATGATTGAATTACATTGAACTGGCCAAGAGCACATGAATCCTATTGACATTTGTACAGTACATAATGTAGATCATGTGGCACATGGGCGGGGGGGAAATAAAATAATGGAAAATCTTCTCATCCATACGGCTTATTGGGCCTTGGGTCTTTCTATTTTCAAAAATGCCGAACCCTCTCACGTGACTGCCAGACACATGTTCTCTCTTGCAGTTGGCATCTATAACCTGAAAATGATTTACCAGATACGTTTCATATAAAATGTGGTAACTTAACCTCTTAAGGGCTAAAATATCATCCCCAAAATGTTCGGTGTCGATGTTTTGGCCATGTTTACTGTTTACATGTGGACTGTTTACTAGGAGTTTTACTTCAAAACACTATTTATTTCCATATAGCCAGGTTACAAATGACATAAAATCTGGCCAACACATTGAAACAGTAGTAAACACAATGAACAGTGATCAATTTTCATACTTGACTGAAGAGCTCCATGCTTTACAGGCAGATGAATAAATAACGCCAGTGCTTCATCAGGTATCCCTAGATTCATCTCATCCAGAGGAATACAACAACGGAAGCCTCGCTGCCGTCAGCGGGTCGACGCAGCCACCAGGAGGCCACGAACAGCCAGAGCGCCCACCAGTAGGGTGCGACCGTAAAATGTGAAGTTTGACTGCATTGATTGTTTGTAACACTGTGTGTTTCGAGTCATGGTGCTTTTAGCTGCATTAGAAAGCTTGGAGTTTTCTAGCGATACCAAAACTGTTATTGTAGACCGATGAGAAAATGATCCTGGATCTTTTAAACACAACTTTAATCATTTATTTACGAAGGTTTTTATTCGTACAGCTTTATTATTAAAATGTTTCGCAATGAGAAATAGTTTGGACAACATACGGTTGGTTTACAGATTCTGAAAGCTAAAGACCTCATGTTTTCAGAACAGTATAGCATGCATATCTTCTATAAATAGACCATCTTCCATTGCAACTTTTACCACAGGGGTAGAGGCGGTCGTTAATGTGACAATTATTGCAAATCAATTTTATGAAATGTCTAAGAGGAAAGTGGTGGAGGTTACTACTTCAGGCAAAACGAAAGAGCCAAAGTTTACAGCTAGAAGAGTGTCATCCTAAAAAAAACAAATTACATGCTGTCTGATCCCCTCTGCTGCATTTCTATGTAGCGAGATGATTTATTCTGGAACTAATTCGTAGAATCGTATAAAAAAAATAATAAATACTGAGGAGCCTTGAATTAATAAGAAAGGCTGATTACGCTCTCTGTAGTTGTGTTCAAGGAAAGCTATAACTGATGATAAAAACAGGCCAAAACATGTCCAATCTGGCCAGTTGAGCGTGAAACAAATGCATGCAGAAATGATGAATGTCCATACTGACATGAGGCTGATACAGGCTTGTGATGACAGATGTTTTATTGATGCTGTCGTATTTGAAGTCCCACTACATTTCCCCTTCAGTAGCACAGTGAAAAACATTCTTTTCGCACAGTTTAGCCATGTTCCATGAACATAGTGGAAGAGCTAAAGAGCCAGATATTTCCCTCGAGAGTTGATGGAGAAAAAGGCAGCGGTAAAAGCAGAGTAAATATTGGATTTCAATTCAACAGGCGGCCAGAAGCAAGACTCTAAATTAATGTTAAAGTTGCTCTGTGTGTGCTGGATGTGTAAATGGCCGACTGTTTGCTCACAAATTCCCATTAAGAAGTTCGTAAGACAATGATATTTAAATGTTTCAAGTTTGTTGGGCTGCCCCCAAGTAGACAAAAAGGACGACGCCATACAAGGGACATTGTAGGTAATAATAAAATACGGAGCCGGGAGAGGGGGGTAATATTCAGAGGGAAAAAAAATCGGAATTTTCCAAGATTAAAGTGGTAAATGTATGAGAAAAAAATGAAAAATTTACGGGAGAAAAAATTATTTGAGATTATTAAATCATGCAAGAGAAACATTTTTTTATTTTGTTTTGCAAGATTGTCTCAATTTAGACATATACATGGCTTTTTTGAGCAACTCAAGTATTCCGAGAGTTTTTTCCTGCAAATGTATGACGTTAATCTCTGAATATTACCCCTGGCTCAATCATTTTAAAACCTTTTTTTTTTTTTAATCTTCAATGGCCCTAATACACCATCATAAAAATGTTTTATTTAATCAATCAAGAAAATTAATGCAGTACAATGAACACAGAAGAAAGTCAATATGACAAAAAAGCTTTCCAAACCTTCCAACACAGATCAAAAGATAAGATAATTGTGGGTAGCAGTTGTACCCTGAAACTCTCCACAGAAAGCAGTGGGACAATACAGAAAACATGTCTCATGCTCGCACCCGAGTGCAGCATCAATCAGTTTTACAATAAACCTTATTGATCATATCAAACATAAATGTCACTGAGTGGACTATATCTAAATAAAGAGGAAAGGTCAATATTGGCTAGAGATATCAGCATGACCATAGCACACACACACGCACGCACACGCACGCACTCAAAAGAGGTTCCCACAGAGCAACATGTTCTAACTTCGCTTTATTTGGATAGCCTCCATAACATATTCATATCTTCACCTCAATCCCCTGAGAGCCATCAGTTAGGCTAATATAAACAGCCTCATCACCACAGGAAGACAGAACTAATAAAATTCATGCCTTTCAGCCATTCTTCTCCAGCCACACTGGCTCTACGTGTAATCCTGTTTCATCAATAGCTGCTCACTGAAAAGCATCAAATAACTGATTTAAAGTTGTCAACATGTATTTCTGAGAGTGTGCGAGGATCCATCTCCTTGTGTGTCAGTGATGAAAGCCAAAGATGGATACGCAAGGAGACAAGATGGACTTTACTTGACACATGTCAGTACATTTCTGCTTTTTCCACAATTTTCTGGCTACATGTAGGTATACACATCTTGTTGAGCAAGGACGAAAACAAAAACATGAGTCGAATCCCTCGTCTCTGCCGCCCGGAGCCAGCATACGAACAATCAAAGTGTAACGTTAAACAGACCACACAGCCCGCAGTGAAAAAAAAAATATAGCTGTAGAATACAATACACCATATAAAGAATACATTAGAATACTCTAAAACTTAGAATACAGTAAATATGAGAAACTACCACAAGTGAATTATAAACAGGATAACTGTGGCAGTGGGGTGTGGAGGTTGGCTGCTAGGGAGGAGATGGGAGTGGCTCAGCTGGAGGCCAGGCAGCTGGATGGAATCAGGTAATTAGTCGCACAATAAAAGCACGCCGATGACCTGGTTCTGGCTTGCAGTAGGCTGGGCTCATGGTGGAGAGACCGAGCGGACGGAAGGAGACGGAGTCAGAGACCGAGACGGATGGTGGAGAGACCGAGACGGAGACCGGGCTGGAGACGGAGACAGGGACGGAGACGGAGACAGGGACGGAGACGGAGACGGAAAGAACGACCAAGCCGCCTCTAATAAACTGTCTCACACTCATAAAGAACGCTCCCTGTCTCATTTCTCCCTCTGTGGTTTCCCTGTGTGAGCGCATCGGCTCACATATTGGCGCCTGAACAGGGACCATGTCCGAGGGAGGAGTGCCACCGAGTCCGCTGGAGCAGGCACTGCAGCTCCTCGCTGCGGTGCAGGAAGGCACGGCCGCCCTACAGCGGCAGCAGACCCAGGCTCTCACCAAGATCGTGGTGGCGCAGCACGAGGACCGTGCTCTCCTGCGGGAGCTGCTGCAGCGACCGGCCACTCGGGAGGGGGAGTTTGCGACAAGCCCCGCCCGACCGCCGCACGTCGCCATGCTGAGGATGACCGCCGAGGATGACCCGGAGGCATACCTGGACATCTTCGAGGGCACGGCGGCAGCATGCGGGTGGCCGAGGGAGGAGTGGGGGTTGCGGCTGCTACCCGTGCTGTCTGGGGGGGGCACAGCTGGCGGCCCACAGTCTGCCGGCGTCCTCTCGACAGACTTATGACCAGCTGAGGAGGGCCATCCTGGACCGGCTGGGGGGCACGCCGGAGGGGCACCGCCGCCGGTTCAGGGGGCTCCCCTTCGAGGACACCGGCCGGCCCTTCTCCTACGCGCAGCAGCTCTCCGAGGCGATGAGGCGCTGGCTCCAGCCAGACACCAACTCCGTGAAGGACGTCGCAGAGAAGGTGGTACTGGAGCAGTTTGTCGCCGGGTTGCCCTCCTCCACGGCAAATTGGGTCCAGTGCCACCGACCCACCAGCCTAGAGGCTGCCGTCGTCCTCGCGGAGGACCATCTCTCCCTGCCCCGGCGGAGCGGGAAGGATGAAGGCGGGGTACCAATCGTCCCAGCGAGCCGGCCGACCCCAGCCCCGAGGAGGAGGCTCCCTGCGGGGGCAGTGTCTGCTGGCCCCCTGCGGGCACCCAGAGGGGGTCCTCAACCGCCGGGGCAGGATTGCTGGCGGTGCGGGCGACCCGGCCACTTCCGGCATGAGTGCCCACTCATGGAGGTCGGACAGTTGGTCCGGGTTGCGGGACCGCCAGACTCCTCCCCCGGTCCGGAGGGGACATACCGCGTACCGGTATGTGTACAGGGGGGTATACACCAGGCTCTGTTGGACACTGGTTGTACTCAAACCATGATCCACCAGCGCTTGGTTCGGCCCGGGGCATTGGTGGAGGCATCGTGGGTGAGGGTGAGGTGTGTGCATGGTGATATTCACGAGTACCCGGTGGTGACTATTACCATTTCCTTCAAGGGGAAAAAACATAGGGTTAAGGCTGGAGTTAGTACTCGCCTTACGCACCCCCTAATTCTGGGAATGAATTGGCCGGGGTTCCATAGGCTAGTGGGGAAGGCTATGGGGGTGCGTTCCCGTGCAGTGGGGGCATGTGATTGTGTGAGGTGTTGAGTGGGGACTCGGAGGAGGCCCTTCGAGGGGGAGGCTCGGGATGAGGCTTCCCTGTCCAACCCTGTGCGTCCGGTGGAGGACTTCCCCCTCGAACAGTCCCGGGACGAAACCCTCCGTCATGCTTTCGACCAGGTCGTAAGTATCGATGGTTCCCCACTGCACCCAAACGCACCACTCACTCACCCGCACTTCACGGTGATTAGGGACAGGTTGTACCGGGTGAGCCGTGATACACAAACGGGGGAGGAAAACACCCAGTTGTTGGTGCCGAGCAGCCGTCGGGAAATGATTTTCCAGGCGGCTCATCACAACCCCATGTCCGGTCACCTAGGGTATGAAAAGACACTGAACCGGATCATGGCCCGATTTTATTGGCCGGGCATTCGCGCGGACGTGAAGCGGTGGTGTGCGTCCTGCAGCGAATGTCAGCTGGTTAACCCGCCGGCCACCCCAAAAGCGCCGTTGCGCCCGTTGCCATTGATTGAGGTACCATTCGAAAGAATTGGCATGGACCTCATCGGGCCATTAGACCGGAGTGCACGGGGATATCGCTTTGTGTTAGTTCTCGTGGATTACGCAACACGATATCCCGAAGCAGTGCCGCTGCGCACTATCTCGGCTAAGAGCGTGGCGCAGGCACTGTTTCACGTGATCTCCCGAGTTGGGATCCCGAAAGAGATCTTAACTGACCAGGGCACGTCCTTTATGTCACGCACGTTACGCAAACTGTACGCACTACTGGGCGTCCGCTCCATCCGGACTAGTGTCTATCATCCACAGACAGACGGGCTGGTGGAGCGGTTTAACAAAACGCTTAAGAACATGGTGCGTAAGTTCGTTCACGAGGACAGCCGTAATTGGGATAAATGGTTAGACCCTCTGTTGTTCGCAGTGCGGGAGGTTTCCCAGGCCTCCACGGGATTTTCTCCCTTTGAATTATTGTTTGGCAGGAAGCCACGGGGTGTGTTGGACCTGATAAAAGAAAACTGGCAGGAGGGTCCGAGCACCAGCAAAAGCGAAATTCAGTACGTGCTGGACCTGAGAGCAAAACTCCATTCACTGGGTCAGCTATCACGGGAGAATTTGCTCCAGGCTCAGGAGCGTCAGCAGCGCCTGTATAACAGAGGGTCGCGACTGCGTTAATTTACACCGGGAGATAAAGTGCTTGTATTGCTCCCGACCACCAGCTCCAAATTACTCGCAAAGTGGCAAGGGCCCTTTGTGGTCACACGGCGAGTGGGGGACGTCAATTACGAGGTGGCGCGTTCGGACAGGGGGGGAGCGGCACAGATTTACCACCTCAATCTCCTAAAAGAATGGAGCGAGGTGGCTTCTGCCTCTCTGGCTACTACGGTGATGGAGAAAGATGAGTTGGGACCGGAGGTAGAAAAGACGGACAAATCAGCCCCGGTCCCTTGTGACAACCATCTTTCACCGAGTCAGAGGGCAGACGTTGCCGCGTTGCAAAGGCTGTTTGCCGATGTGTTCTCCCCCCTGCCCGTGCGCACCACGCTCGCACACCACCACATAGAGACGCCCCCGGGCGTGACGGTGCGCTCACGGCCCTATCGACTGCCTGAACACAAGAGGAAAATTGTTCAGGCAGAGCTTCAGGCTATGCTGGAGATGGGTGTAATAGAAGAGTCCAACAGTGACTGGTGCTGTCCCGTCGTTCTGGTGCGCAAGGCCGATGGGTCAGTACGGTTCTGTGTGGACTATCGCAGGGTGAATGAGGTGTCCAAATTCGATGCTTACCCGATGCCCCGGGTCGACGAACTCCTGGATCGGCTAGGCACGGCTCGTTTTTATACGACACTGGATTTGACCAAGGGCTACTGGCAGATTCCCCTGTCTCCAGAGTCTAAGGAAAAAACGGCTTTCTCCACACCGTACGGCTTGTACCAATTCGTGACGCTTCCGTTCGGGTTATTTGGAGCCCCCGCCACATTCCAGCGGCTCATGGACCGGGTGCTGCGGCCACACTCGGCATATGCTGCTGCCTACCTGGATGACGTCATCATCCACAGCGAGACGTGGGAGCAGCATGTGCAGCAGGTGGGGGCAGTGCTCGAGTCCCTGAGGAGAGCGGGGCTCACGGCTAACCCGAGGAAGTGTGCAGTTGGACGGAGGGAGGTACGGTATCTGGGGTACCACTTAGGGGGCGGGCAGGTGCGGCCGCAGCTGGAGAAGACCGCGGCCATTGCCGCCTGTCCGGCTCCCAAGACAAAAAAGGAGGTCAGGAGGTTTATGGGGCTGGCGGGCTATTACCGGCGGTTCATTCCGGGGTTTTCAGAGCTCACCAGCCCCCTGACCGACCTGACCCGAAAGGGTGCCTCAGATCCGGTCCAGTGGACGGAGCAGTGTCAGCGGGCGTTTGAGAGGGTAAAGCAAGCTCTCTGTGGGGAGCCGCTCCTGTTTTCCCCTAACTTTGCTCTCCCGTTTGTTTTACAGACCGACGCCTCGAACAGCGGGCTGGGGGCCGTTTTGTCCCAGGAGGTGGAGGGGGTCGACCGCCCCGTACTGTACATTAGCCGGAAGCTGGCTCAGCGGGAGGTGAACTACAGTACGGTGGAAAAAGAGTGCCTCGCCATACGGTGGGCGGTCAGCGCCCTGCGTTATTATCTCCTGGGACGCTCTTTCACCCTCTGGTCGGACCATGCCCCGCTCCAGTGGCTCCACCGCATGAAGGATGCCAATGCCCGGATCACTCGTTGGTATCTGGCGTTACAGCCGTTTAACTTCAAGGTGATCCACAGGCCGGGTAACCAGATGGTTGTGGCTGACTTTCTCTCGCGTTCGGCGGAGGGGGGGGGGAGTCAGCTTGCGGCCGGTGGGCTCCCGGCCTGAGTCGGGCGGTGGGGGTATGTGGCAGTGGGGTGTGGAGGTTGGCTGCTAGGGAGGAGATGGGAGTGGCTCAGCTGGAGGCCAGGCAGCTGGATGGAATCAGGTAATTAGTCGCACAATAAAAGCACGCCGATGACCTGGTTCTGGCTTGCAGTAGGCTGGGCTCATGGTGGAGAGACCGAGCGGACGGAAGGAGACGGAGTCAGAGACCGAGACGGAGACCGGGCTGGAGACGGAGACAGGGACGGAGACGGAAAGAACGACCAAGCCGCCTCTAATAAACTGTCTCACACTCATAAAGAACGCTCCCTGTCTCATTTCTCCCTCTGTGGTTTCCCTGTGTGAGCGCATCGGCTCACAATAACATACTATAGTTGTGTTTTTTAATAACTGATAGTTTTGATGATTGATGAATTTAGATTGTATGGACCCAGTTTAGAAGTGAAATACTCTAATACCTATTTGTTTGGAGCAGGTGGCTCGGAACTACACATTGAACCTTTAAAGCATTATTATGGGACTGAATATTTTGCTAAATTAAGTTTTCACGATTCTTATGAAATGTTCCTCTAATGTGGAGCTGCTGAGATATGATGCGAAGTTGAGTGACGTTCTGTCTTCATAGTAACACAGGAAAGGACACATTTTAACGAGCGTCTCTGTCAAAGACGAGCAGTTTGATCTCTGACGCTCATTAGCTGTCCCTGTTTCACTTTACTGATGTGGTTAAAACATTTCCAAGACAACTTGGCCAAATATTCATTTTCCTAATTATCCATAACCATCTGTGTGCTGCTTCTGGATGCCTGACTGACTTATGTAATTGAGAAAAAAACAGCAACTCCTAAACCTACAGTGCTAATTACTGACTTTTTAACCTCTCTGAAAAGTCATTACAAGCATTATTGTTTGCCAAGTAAACAACTTCGGTATTCATTCCCAAGCACATTAACCGGGAGCCATAAATCAAAATAACAGTGCAGCTTTTCTTTATCTGAACACAAAACCAGTGAGGGAATGAGATTTATTTAAAGCGGATTTGTCACATGGTACAGAGGACTTTCAGGAAATATTCAGAAAGATTTACCACTACGTTGTTGTTTTTTGGGGGGGAGGAGGTTTGGCTTTTGCCAGTTTCTCGTTTGACTAATGGAGGCTGTCTGATTCCAACTGAGGGTGATAAGAAGTTTGTCTTGATGTGTTTCACAACAGCAGTGGGGATAGCCTTGCTCTTTCCAGCTGTGACTGACAGAGACTGCAGTCAACCACAAAACCTATTGATTAAACACTTATTTGAACAAATTATCCCCGCTCTCCTCCAAGGACACTGCGTAAGCCCGCTGCAATCACTTGATTTGTCTCATTTGATGTTTTGTGAAAAGCGCTCCTAGTTTGTACGACATATGATGATAATGCTTTACGACGGCACACGAAATGCACACTGACCCCTGCAAACATGACTCCAAGCCCATAATTGTTTGATGACACGAGCCTGATTCAGAGCAGCCACCATCGTTTCCTTTGAGACGGCCCATTCTATGCTTTAACAAATAGTTTGACATTTTGCGAGACGTGCTTGTTTTCGCTTGTTTCAAGTTAGGCTTAAGATCGGTTTCACTCTCATATCTGTACGGTAAATACGAAGCTACATCCAGAAGGTAGTTAGCCTAGCTTAGCATAAAGACTGGAAGCAGGGGGGGAAGAAAAAAACGATATATTGTGCAGCACTACGTTATACCTTGTTTGTTTCATCTGTACAAAAAAATGATGTGGAGCATTGATTTGCGGAGACTTAAGGCAAGAAATAGTCCCGCACATAACAGCAAAAACCGGAACTTGTTGTTTTTACATTTCTTTTTTTCCATCATTATCCATCCACTGTAACCACTTATCGTTTACAGGGTCACCAGTCAATCACAGGACATGGGTAAACGAACAAGAGTGAATATTATGAGTTTTAAATGTGTTTATAGGTGAGAGTCTGTTTACATTTTGCTTAACACACTCAATGGACTGCATTTATGCAGCACTTTTATCCAGAGCACTTTCAAGTTGGCCTCACATTCACCCACACACACACACACAGGTCAACATGTTGTTACTTTGGACAGAGCCAGGCTAGTATTTTTTTAGTCTTTTTGCTAAGCTAATCTAACCAGCTACTTGCTGTAGCTTCATATGTACAGCACAGACATGAGAGTTTGTTGATCTCTATGGATAAAAACAACGTAGTTCCCAGAATGTTAGACCACTCATTTTAATATAAGCATTAGGCAGTGAAAGGTGGATTATGAGGACTATCGTTTATATTTTTTTTACATTGGGGACAGCTGCTAGAAGACACTGTTGCGCCATTACGGCACACTGACCAGCAACGAGATAAGACTGCGACATTTTAACCCAAGATACCCCAAAGAACAGTCAGAGGGGATGGCGCTCATATTGCAGTGTATTTCTAATAATTTCCAAAGCACTCTAATGGTCTATGAAATGTTTCAGGATACTGACCATGTTCCCTGTTTATTTTTCAGTGTGACTCTAAAAAGGTTGCTGCTGTTAAAGAATGTGCACATCCAAGCAACCTACTGGCATAAATAAAGGTTAATTAATACACACAAAAATAACAGTAAATGAGCTGATCTGTTCGCCTCCTAATGTAATTCACATGTAATATTCATCGTCCACTGATTATACAGATTATACAGATTGTGGCAGTGGCTTGTTTATTCATATAACAATCTTCATGTTGCAGCTTCCAATATAAAATCAGTCATGACGTTGTTGATAACTTACTCAGATTTAATATGTGTGTGCAAACTGTCTGCTCTGACATTAGCGGGAGTTTAACAAAAGCTATCCTTCCAAGGTAATTTATGTAATACAGTCCGGCTTTAATGCACTGTCTGTCACAAAAGCTGTCAGCGTAACCTTCCCTCTGTGTATTCTCCACCAGTACGCTGCACAGTGAGTGCAGTAAATCATCAGGATGTGTGGAATTCCTCTTTCAAGCCTGGTGCAATAAAGCACACATGTAGTGAGGTGCACGTCAAAGCACATTCACATCTCATCCATTCCTGGTTTCATAGCACAATGCCGTGATCAGATGGTGCTGCTAAACTGACCCGCTATGAAGGACAGACAGATGGAGGACAATCAAGCAGACGACAGCAGATAACTGGTTCTCAGGGAAGCTAAATGACTTCCATAATGAAGGCAGGATGGGGGTTTGATTGCACATTGCCCTTTCGGCCACTTTGCTCAAGTGTGCCAGTTACCAGCACGCATTAGAACATAAATATTCACAATTTTAGCCCTAAGGAACAACAGAGATGATGGAAATAGTTTCCTCTGAAGGTGCAACATGTGGCGCAGAGGGACTGCACCCCCTCGCTGAATGATGTGTGGATCAGTGCAGCTTGGAAATATATATCTTCCTAAAGGCCAAGAACACTGACCCTTGCTTTGACCGGAAGCATGTGTCGACAAAAGGCTGCTGCTTAGTGAGCTGCATGAAATGCACGGATCCAGAGGAAGGAGGGTGTTTCAGTAAAAGTACAACTTGTGTGTAAAGTGTGACATCTTTTACCGGCATAATAATCGTCAATGGCAACAGGGGTCGGTTGTCACAAAGCTATTTTCTGTTCCTTTGAAGGTCACGGAAACAGAAATGGAACATCAAAATGTCGCTTTCTTGACTTGCACTTATCCACTATGTTATCACATCTGAGAGTTGGTGAGGCTAACATTTCAGTTTCATAGTATTGAAAGTAAAAAAAAAAAATGGACTCTGGACAAAAAGTTTTTAAAACTATGTTAGATACAGTTATTTTTTGAAAAGTCTTACTTCTAGTTATTAGACATAGGAATCAGTTGCATTTTGATTTAAGATTTGAAAGTCTGTGATAAGTGATGGCAGCAGGCTAACATCATTTCATCACAACTGTGGGCCAAATGTGAGCTGTTTGGCTATTAATGGGACTTTTAATGTATATTTTGTTGGAGTATTTTGAGACATTAAAAACTATTTAGAAAAATTTAAAACAATGTTTATATTGTTAATTAATTATTTGGATTTTAAATGGTCAATGGCAAAAGTAATTAGACATTTCTACTAATAACAAATCAACCCATCTGTCATCTTTTATCCAGTGTTTATCCAGTGTTTATCCAGTGTTTATTCAGTGTTTATCCAGTGTTTATTCAGCGTGTGTTACTGATTAAAGTCAGAAACATATGGCTGTAATCCACAACATTCCCAACCCTCCAAAAAAAAAACGTCTTCATACATACCTTTTTCTTTGATGCCTCTGACTTTTTGGACATATTTCTCAGTTTTTTGTGCAAGTGATTTAAAACCTGTAAGCAAACAAATAGAGGTAAGATATATTTCGGTTTAAAAAAAGAACAAAAGTCTATATTATTTAATGACCCGTGTGGATAGCTTTTCCCTACCTTTGCATAACAGAAGGAAATCAGCAGCAGAGGCAAAACATAACCAAAAACAAACTTGCAAACCACATAGACTTTCCTCTGGTTTTCATCTGGCCACACTTCCCAGCAGAAGGTGTGATTCTCCCCTCTGTGAGAAATGTTCTGGTAATACATGACGGGCGCAGCCATGGCCAGGGATAGTATCCAAATCACCATCACCCCGATCAGAGCGTGCTTCGCCACCCGGATCGAGGAGGACTTTCTGGAGTGCACGATGGCAATGTATCGGTCCACGGACATGGCAGATAGAGTGAAGATGCTCACCAACATGGACACGGTGAAGAAATAGTGGATGAATTTGCAAATGAATGCGCCCAGGACCCACGTAGGCATCATGTAGACGGTGGACTGGAAAGGGATGCAGAAGAGCAGGTAGGACAGGTCAGCGATGCTCAGGTTGAGGATAAATATGTTGGTGGTGCTCCGCGGTTTCCCCGGTTTGCTCCGGGCCAGCACGGTGATCACCATGGAGTTGCCCAGAACACCGAGCGTAAAGATGAGCCCGAAAACCAGCAGCGTGATGAAATTATCCGTGCCGATCCCGAATAAAAGTTTCTGGTCCTCATCCTCCGCTATGCTAAGGTTACACGGCTCCTCCAAGATCCAAACAGACTCGGATAAGTTCATGATTCTTTTTTTCCCACCCCCTTTAGATGAAGTTAAAACGTTGCGAAATGACCTGTGGAAGGTCTGTGTCCCCGTTTTAAGAGCAATGGTTTGTGTTCCGGTGCGTCTCCATGAGCGCTCCTGTACACTCGTTTTGCTTTCTTGTATCTTTATCAAGGTTCTGGGGAATCCCCCGCTTTATCTTACACCACAAATTAGTAATAGGTGTAAACAAAGCTATCTGCGTCTCTGTACAGCATGCATCAGTCTCGCTGCTGCGCGTCTCAGAGTCTGTACCGGTGCGCACCTGATGCGTCTGCGCACTGATCCACTCTGTAGTCTATCTCTTTGCGTGTGAGACTTTTCTCTGTGACATTATAGCAAGGGGCTGGGCTGTTGCTTTCACGTCACCACCGAGTATAACACCCCCAACCCCCATATCATGCTGATGTAAAAAAAAAAATGATATTCATCAAATGGATACGTTTTGTCTCTATTCCTGTATCCTACAATTTGGACGGCAGAGGCCAAAGTAATTTTCTTAGTCAGACTCAACTAGTTCTGACACAGTAAGGTTCGGGTGAAAATGTTACAGTAATTGGCAAAAAAGAATAGTGGCATGGACACTGGGCTAGTGTCCCTCTGTCCCCTACCAGAGGCATGGACACTGGGCTAGTGTCCCTCTGTCCCCTTAAACAGACTATTGTTCCCCAGCTTTTATACCAACAACAATCTCCTTGGGCTGTCTTGCTATGATTGCCTTATTTGTGTTTCATCCTCTTTTGGCCAAAATGGGAAATAAACTTTCAGAAAAATGTAAAACAACATTTGGAGGAGAAAAAAAAGTCCACCTTATTTCAGCAAATAACAGGCATGAATGCAAATGTATATAAAGCAAATACTTTGGTGGCATGTATGCAGTGGTGGAAGAAGTATTCAGATACCACGGATAAAGTCCTGAATTCAAAATATTTACTCATTATGAAATACAAACCAAATGTGTCATTGACAAGAGTCATGAGATTCAGAAGCAGAAAACATATTTCTTGACCAAAGGGCATCCTGTGCACCCTCAAGATGAGCAAATTCCCAAATGACTGAAAGGTCATTTTGGAGTTGTTGATGACATTTTCATGTAAATGGTAAATGGACTGCATTTTATAAAGCGCTTTTCCAATCTTTGCGATCATTCAAAGCGCTTTACAACACATGTCAGCGTTCACCCATTCACACACATTCATACAGTCAGAGGCTGCATTACAAAGTGCCACCTGCTCATCAGTAGTGATACACATTCACACACACTCACACACCGTTGACCGTCGGGAGTTTGAGTCTGTCGGGGGTTCAGTATCTTGCCCAAGGACACTTCAACATGTTGACCGCAGAGGCCGGTCGAACCGTTTGTGGTGGAAGAAGTACTCAGAACATTTATTCAAGCAAAAGTAGCAATACTACAGTGTAAAAGTCCTCCATTCAAAATCTTACTCATGTAAAAGTACAACATTTTTAAAAGTACTAAAAGTCAAAGTACTCATTATGCAGAATGGCAGAACAATATATATTTATTATTGAATAAATAATAATAAATGTGTTCATCACTTTAATGGTGCAGCTGGCAAAGGTGGAACACATTTTAATGACCTTATATGCTGCTGGATAGCTTATATTTGAATAATAATAATTATAATAATATAATAACTAATAAGTAACTATAGCTGTCAAATAAATGTGGTTGAGTAAGAAGTACTAGAATTGCCTCCAAAATTTATTGCAGCATGTATAAAGTAGCATACTTAGTCACTTTCCACCGCTGCCTGTCACTAATGATGCAATAATGATGGAAAATACACTTTAATCTCCTGCAACCTTAAACCTGAAGTAATGGAGTCTGTTGTTTCTAGAAATAATGCCGTGCAGTGAAAGTGTGTGCACTACATTGTGAACATGTCTAACTGACATAGCCCATCCATTCAAATTTGCTCTGATTAAAAACCATCACCTGCTAATAAATTCGAAAGACCCTGAACAAGCAACTGTATCATATTTGAATTGATTTAACTTTGGCTCCACCTTGGGGCTCATTGCTGTGGTGTTTGATTGCCAAGTTATGATTACACATTAAAACAGGAGGTTACTGTGGCCTCTTTATTCTACAACCTGCAATAACAGATTGTTTGGGCCATTTTCTTTTGTGGGAGGGGGAGGTGGGGGGTGAAACAATATGGATATATTCTCACCGTTTGAGTTGATATGGTGAACTTATTAGCAAACAGTTGCTCATTTATGAAGAAAGATTATCATTATTTTGGAGTGGTGTTTGGGACCGCCTGGTGAATGTCGGTCCAGTAGTCACTGTCTTTTAGCTCTCTCCGAGTTCTGGCTCTCAAGCTGCTTCTGTAGGTGCTGCTGTTTTTTTATCTTTGTCAGTTCAGTGGCTATCACTGCTTGTTGTACTTCAAACCTCCCACTTCTTCTTTTTCCTGCAATGTAAAACAAAGCACTCCCCCTGCGTTAGAGAGGACTTTCCCCAGGAGAAACCTACTACACAGAAAGGGCTGAGAACAGCACATCCAAAAGCTTTCCTAAAATGGATATACTGTTGTGTTGTATCAAGTATTTCTTCAGGTCTGTGCAGGACTGTGTATTGCAAAATATTGCATTTAATTATGTAAGACAAGACACATAGAGGCAAAAACACTGTTTTTTTCAAGCCCACACCACTTCATAAATACACCAAACTTTTTGTTTTTACTCCCATCTATATTCTGAAGTTTTTCACCGAGGGGTTTGTTCATATATTATTTATAACCTGATTTATAAAACATTTATTCTTAAAAACATTGAGGAAAAAAAACAGAAAACGTTATAGCTGTTGACTGTATTTTCTGATTTGTGACTGTTGACAGTATTTTCTTATTTATGGAGTAATAAAAAGAGATATCCAAAATTCCTTGGGAAAAAGACTTTGACCCTAACATTGTTAAGAAAATTAACCGAGAATGTTGAACCTGGCTTTATCCAATATACCGATGTCTGTTCTGGAAATGTATGCACACTAGCACATATTTAATAAGATAATGCTTCATTTGCACATTTAAATATACAATTTCAGAAAACTTGTAATACTAATAAAGTATTGCCTTAATGTAACTAATCAACTAGGGAAGTTTCATGGTCACATATTTTAGTTACAACTGTTACCCTAATTCCCTGTAATATCTCCCCTGAAAAGCTTAAATCTAGCTCTACAGCAAACTGCTAAAACACCTTTGGATGTCAGACACTCTTCATTCATTTTTCATTTCATTTTATCAACCTACTTGTATCATATCTCATGGCTCTGGCAGATTTTTCTTGCAGCAGTAAGGCGTGCTGGTGGCATTTCCTAGTGGACAGTAATTGCTTCCATGTCAGAAAGCACCCTTTTCACTGTCCATTATTTGCCACTGATATTTTTTTATATTGGGTTGTGTCCCATTAGACTCTAGCTGTGTTAGAAGGAATGAAACGGGTGCCAATTCACCGAGCTCTGCCAGTGGTGATGGCAACGAAGCTGAAAGGTGAGGACGGGCCCGGACGGAATAATACAGTGGTTTCTGCTATGGTCAGACTTTCTGGGCTCGCTGTGCCTCCCGGCAAACAGAAACCGTACACTGACAAGAGGCGAGGCAGAGTGGAGAGCACACATATCACCACAGCCATCCATCCATTTGGACATGATTAGATTAAATGTAACCTCTAAATGGTCGGTATAATTGTTATTCAAAGGCCAGACACACAACAACAACCAATGCGAAACAAAATTAATAAAAGGTTATTCTACAGTAATATGGCAGAACATTTTGTTTACACTATTGACTTTTTTTTTTAACCGTCTTTGTCATTGCTATATTTCAGATTTCAGAAACAACTCTAATCTAAAAAATGGAACAAATCCCCAAATAGGCTTTAGTTTTTGAGATACCCCTACCTGAGGTAGAGCAAAGCACAACCATGTTCTTTTCATAACTTTTGTCTATTTTTTATATGGTGAAAGGACAGCATCTGCCTTATAACATGTATCTCTGGAAATTATTATATATTCATCCATAATATATTGAAGGCAGTTATTTTAATAGTAGGTTGACATTTTTTAGTCAATGGTATCCTTCCTTTAATAATTTTCTCTATTTTGGGATTTGGGGAGGATTCAAACATCAACCAAATAAAGTTATTTTGCAGTAAAAAAAAATGTTTACAACCATCCATTTAAAAAAGGGCCTTAGTTCCTCTACTATTATGCTTTACTGAAAATATTGGATGTGTTCTAGAAACTACTGAATGCTTTTTTTCCTACCAACTGTCCTTGTTTGCTCCTACTATTACTGCTGCCACAAATATAATGGATGACTTAAATACTTTTATGCCCAAACTGACGCCCGAGTGGGCTATGTGTCAAGCACCGAAAATCCAACATTTCTCATAATGCAACTTAATCGCAGCTTTAGTTAGACTTCCACAGTCTGGTAAACACCCACGTCCTTCAAACTCCATAGCCCAGTTTGTAATGAAGCTGCAATCTCCGGGTCTGAAAAGAGAAGCCAATGTGCCTTAAACCTGCATTCTTTCCAATTGTATAGAAGTCTATGAGAAAATTACCCTACTTACTTGATTTATTATCTCAGTAAACATTTTCCTGACGCGTTAATGGTCTCATTGGTAGTTTCAAGTCTTCTCCAACACAGCATGATCTTCATTTTGTAAATTGTGGTCCAATTTAGAATAAAATAGACAATAAAGCAGAGTGTGCTTTAGGGCGTGGTTACCTTGACCTCGTGATTGACAAATCGCTACCATGGCGTTGTCCGGTTTGGTTGTTGTGCGTGTTTTCTTCTTAATACTTTCATGAAAGGTAATTGAAACATTTCACCTAAAAATGTCTTGCTCTGTGTTCCTTTTTACTTGTCACATCTAATTCCAAAAATCCAAGATGGTGACGCCCAAAAAAATGGTAGTCCACAAACCAATGGGTGACGTCTTGGTGACTACATCCACTTCTTTTACACAGTATATGGTTAATACCCATGTGCTTCAAACTCCATGCTCCAGTTTGTGAAGGCAAAAAAATACGTTGTAGTCTTGATGATGTCATCAGGGTTATTTTCTCGGACTTTAGAAAGCTCCCTCCAGCGCCACAGAAGACGTCATACAAGTACGACTCCTCATGTGCCCATATAAAATGGTATTGTATCTCAAATATCATATTGTCTCCAATCAAATCATAACAATAACTTAGTGTCATTAGTAAGAGGTTAGGGCAACACCCACCAGCAGCCGCCACAATAGCTTGTTATTTTACATTTTTTACAGTTCTAAGGACATTTTATGTATATCTTCCACTAGATGGGGCTACTTTATATTGAACACATGCATTTAAGATTTAAAATCCAGCTGTGATTGAAATCTATTATTAGCTTAAAGTGCATTTGGGTGTCCGGGCCCCGCTCAATGACTGGCTGTCTCTGGCACTAATTCCCTCTCTGTGTGGGTCATCAGTGGAAATAATGAGAACACTGTACCAGCCAATTTGATTAAGCAAAGTCAATCTTTGTGGTTTCAAACAACAATTGCAGATAAAGCTCCAACATTTGAGGACGCATGATCATATAAAGAATACGCGGTACTCTTCAGTTCCACACAAACTTGTGCTGTAAGTGTAATGTTTTGCAAATCAGTGCAGTAATTTGTATGGATTTATTTTAGCTCTCTTATGCTATTTTATGAATTAGAAAAGCTGTCTCTCTTTCGTGACTATCTCCGAACTAAATCGGGTGTGTATTGTTGCACATTTTCTGTCACAAAGATAAAGCTGGTCAGTTTTAAGCATTAGTGTACTGCTTTCAGATAAAGTAAAACCGTAAAAGGTTATCGAGACTTGAGTGAGAGTTGTGGCCCAGAAAAATCTAAACAGAGACAGTGATCACACCACAACTTCCAGCAAACCTTTAATTAATGTGTTGAGTGTGTGCTAGCCACAGACTGTTATTATATTGGCCTTTCAACAAATTCAGAGGAAAGGAAATTATTCTATTTTGTTAAGCTAAATTGTCATATTTTGGGGTGAAATGTGTGGCTATTCTGGGCATTCGCACCACAAATCCTTTGTATCCAAACTTTACCACCGTATCTATCAGCCTTACCAGTCAAATCCTGTGTGAGATGAGAGTCTTTGTGTGAATGATTTGTATTTATTGTTCTGCCTGGCAGTGCTTGTGGCATTGCTCTGTGTGTGAGATGTTATCTCAGCTTTTACCCCCTTCTACGTGATTAAAACAGGTGAAACAGGGCGATGTTTAATATCCATCAGGTTCCTTGGAGGTCATTAGCTAAATGTGTAGAGATAAGGTGCAACTGCTCCTACATCGTCCCAAAGTGCCCTTTGGGTGGAAACCACATTGTCATTATAACCCTGAACATTTAGAGTGAATTAGTAAAATGAGACATCACGTCTTTAAATTCAAAGTACTGAAATCTTTGCATGAATACAGAGGTCGCTGCCTCAATTACTTTTGCAATTGTACACTTCCTGTCACCGCTTCACACTTAGCCAGTGTCACCGCCACTTGTGGGTGCTTACTCAAGTCTCTTTTGTACAGAAACATCTGAGCAATTTAATATGGTTTTGTAACCTTATTTTGCATTAAATATTTTTTAGCAATTCACTTAACATACAAACCACAATCAATTTCTACGCATAGGAAGTCTATAGGCAGGCCAACAAGCCACCTTTACCAATAAGCAGTTCTAGAGCTGAGTTCATGAAGAAACTATTAGATTAGCTCAAGAGTGAGAAATGTAACGGAGCATGGTCAACTCATCTGACACTTCATCAAAAACCTGTGATTACATCACCATGGACATCAAGACAACATCATAACAAACGACATTCGGCAAGATTTTAAATCACATAAAAATGGAAAAACACAATACACCTACAATGACAAATAGCTAATAACGTTATGCCAAAAACTGAATGACCATATAACTTTGATTGGCTTTATGTCATCATTTATTTCTTACTTGTTCTAAACTGCATACATACCAATACTAATATGTTAATACAGAGAAATACACATATTTCTCCATGTATGAATATTACAGTAAATCCTTTTTTATTTTTTTCTCAATGTATCATAACATGCCATAAATCATACAATCTTACCCAGGTTATTCTGACTCAAGCGGCAACCTCTGGGTCTGAAAAGTGAAATCAATGCGGAAGTGCATTAAACTAGCCTTCTATTAATGGCCAGCAGGGGGCAACACCCCAGTTTGCAAAAAGAAATCTGATCTATGAGAAAATTACCCCACTTCTCAATTTAATTATTTCCTCGGTATACATTTATACAGTACAGCATGATGTTCATTTTGTAAATCATAATCCTATTTAGAGCAAAATAGACGATAAATCAGCGAATGCTTTCGGGTGTGGCGACCTTGTGATTGACAGGTTACTACCACGGTGTTGTCCGGTTTGGGTGTACTTAATTACATTCAGCCTTGGAGAGAGGAACAGAGGTATGGTTGCAAAAATGTTGATAATAGAAACATTCGGGCTTTTGTTTCAAGTTATTTATTCTCATATTCACAACAACTACAGAGAAGCAGCCGTTGGCAATGACAATCTTATATCCAAGGCTCCCTTCAAATGCACTGACTGAAAAATGTTCGCCGCGAGTGCCACACCTCTTCCTCAACAAACGGTGCCCTTGAGCAACGCACCGCCCCAGTGAACAGTGAAGCAGAGGGGTGCAGGAAATGAGACGTCTTTAGTCTGACTTTACTAAAAACGTCTTGTTCAGTGTTGTTCTTAGCTCCACCCTCTAGTGTCACTCCTGGTTCCAAAAAGAGAAGATGCCGACAGCTAAAAACCAAGATGTCAACGGCCAAAATGCCAAACTAGCTTCAAAGCCGAAGTCCACAAACCAATGGGTGACGTTTAAACTTCTAGCATGTAAGGCGGAAACAAGAGGACAATGTATTCACTAGGGTTTAAGGCCTTTGTGTGCTTGAAAGTAATTTCATATATTTTACTCTATTTTATGGTTTCAGCAATCTTAATACCTATCAGTACAATGATTGCTAAACAAAGTACTTATGAGGGTGATTTAAGTTAATCAAGACATTTGAAGCAATTTTCGCTTAATGAAAAGTAACAGTTTATATATGCTAATTATATACAAATTGCTAAAGTAGAGTTTGTAAGTTCTTACATATCAGATGTCTTTCTTTGCCCAAATAGAGTTAACACGAGAGAGCTTTGTAGAACATCAAACAGTACGGCCTTTACTTTATGACAGGTAAAGGCCCATTCAGGTTCTGTTCGTATAAACAAACCAGAAAAAACGAGACGATACACTGTCTACATATAGCTGGAAGATCTTCGAACCACATCTAATTGAACCTTTCAGGTAAGGATGAGAGGAAATCCATATGCTGCTGTATGGATGAGGACTTTCAATCAGGCTAATTACATTCTGGACCAATACAGATGAGAGCAAGACACCTGGGTATATTTCCAGCATGTAACCAAGCAAAACATCCAGTGATACATAAAAACATGAAATCATGAGGATGTGTGTGTTTCAGGCAATTGAATTCGCCATCTGCCTTCGTCTGCAAGGAACACCCTGTGATTATCGTGGCGCTGTGTTTTCAATCGATAACTGAGGATTTCATGATTTCTAGTTTGAGTAAAGGAGATATGAGCGTCTTGCTAAGCAGTAAGCACACGGTTCCCTCGACGCAGATACAAAGACGACAAAGAACTCCCTTCTCCCCTGAGTTACTGTGATGGATAGTGCATGCTGTTTTAGGCCCATTACCCCAACCGAGGCCTGGTTATTTCCATGACAACGAGTTACTGTATCTCTGTCGAAATCAGCCCAGGCTCAAAGCTAATGGGTTATTATTATATGACTGACGATGTTGAGTCATTTTCTCTGCTTTGGGCTGATCTCCCTTGGTTCTGGCTGTAACCCCCCTGCACCCCACAATGCTACCCACCCCCCCCACCCCCACAAAACCCAACCTCTGCAGTCCCAAACGCAATCAGGAGCTCAGGATGGGTTGGACCCGGTCCTCCCAGGAAACATTATCACGAGGCCATTGGATTTGGCTGATCATTGCTGCATCATCGTATTACAGCATCAGATCTGATCATCTTTATGCAGGATTGCTATGACTTGATACATTTTTATGTGACAAACTGTGGCCCAATCCCAGTGTCCACATTCAACAGACTCGCAGGCTTTAAGGCGCATTCCCGGTAAATTCCTGCATTAAAAGCTCCAAGCTATTTTAATTTGAATTTCGATATAACAGAGGTCTTCGTCAGGCATTGTCAGAAATTCACAGCTTTTAATACAGTGTACGGATCTTTTGTCGGATTCTTGCCTTAGTTGGATTTTTTTGATCCAGTGCCCGGTGAAAGATTTTTGGAATGTTTGTACCCAACAAACAAGGAGATCTGTATATTGGGTGTGCAGGGAATGCCCACATTTACAAAGAAACACTGCATTTAAGATGGTACTTAAAAAACACAGTGCAAACATAACATAACATAACATAACATAACATAACATAACATAACAGATTTGACTGAAGAACACTACTCCTTTATATCATAGTTTAAAGAGAGAAAAGACGAAACAGCTCATTGTATTGCTTTAATTAAAATAATTCCCCAACAATAAATTAAAGTCAGTTATGTAAACTTGAAATGCCTTTTGAGTTTTGGCAATGTCCTAATACAACCCTGTAAATCCCAGCCTCATATAAAACATCTGAGAGAGTGGTGAGCCTGACTGAAGAAAAAGCTCAACACGTAATAACAGCAAAGTCAAAAAAGAAAATACAATAAAGAAAAGTCAAAAGGCAGTTTCCTCTCTGAGGTCTGCTCAGAGTTGGACTTCACTTTCGAAGTCATGGAAGTTTTGCTTTGGTGTCTTGAGGTGGTGAAAGTAAAAACAATGTATCCTTTCATTCGTAAAACAGCAGCGGAAAATGTAATTTCTATGTGAGGCAGACACTTTCATCAGGTGTGGAAATGATTATGTTTATATGGAAATATGTTTATCAGGGACAACAAAGAAACGGAAAAAAATGGGCCCATGGGATATTTATATTTAAATATATATATTAAAAAAAAAATTAAGTCTTGCCTCAAGGGCTAATAGATTGTTTTTATTTTAAATAATCTTTTCGCAAAAGATAAGGTTTTTTTAAAACGAGTTGCATTATGGTGCAGTTCTGGAAAAAAAGTATTCAGATCCTTTTACAATGTAAAGAAATACTCTTTTAAAAGTGAACGTGAACTTTAAATGTCACTGAAGTAAAATTACAGAAGTAATGTCAACAAAATGTACTTAAAATACCAAAAGTGCATTACTCATAATGCAACAAATTCAGTCTTTGTCAGTGTTATATTGTTATAAAATTGTGCTATTATTACTGATGCATTAATAGGTGGATTATGACACAATGGGCCCTTGGGTTAAAGGCCTATTTAAGCGAATAAATAAAGAAAATCTTATTTTGTTTTGGCAGATACTCATTATTATAAGACTGTGGGCCCTGCTGCTGTTCCGTAAACTATCCATGAATGCATAAAAATGTAAGCATTTATTTTAGCTGGTCAATAAGGAGAGATTTCAACGACTTGTTATATTCAGCTTGGTAGTTTAACTTATGCATCATATTTTGTGAAATGCTTTTCAATTGTAAAGTTGAGCAAATAGTGTATGGTAAATGTACTTAATTACTACAGAACATGACACTATAGACTACACTAGCCTACTGTATTATATGTTTACATGTGTCACTTAAGAGAGGAACAGAGGTATGGTTGCAAAAAGGTTGATAATAGAAACATTCAGCCTTTTGTTTCAAGTTATTTATTCTCATATTCACAACAATGACAGAAAAGCAGCCGTTGGCAATGACAATCTCGGATCCAAGGCTCCCTTCAAATGCACTGACTGAAGAATGTCCGCCGCGAGTGCCACACCTCTTCCTCAACAAACGGTGCCCTTGAGCAACGCACTGCCCAGTGAACAGTGAAGCAGAGGGTCTTTAGTTTACTGGCTCTGATATCCTGCTGCTGTTTGAGTCCAATTGTGTATTTCAAAATCACGCTTCTGTTTTCGCGGGTTCGTTTAACCCTCCCTGCCATGAAGCACGAGCTACTAATCATGCACAGACGTGCACCAACGTGCTTTTTTAGCCCGAGATTTCTTGGCGGACTAAAGCTGCATTCCGCCCCACCCCTTACAAACAAAATCATCACCACTCTACCTAAATCAGGAAGCACCACCACCGAGGCACGTTTTTTTTCTCCTTCTTCTTTTTTTTTTTTTGTTTTGTTACGGAGACACTTTGGTGAATACGGCAACGGCGAACCATAAAGGGGGGGAAAGGCGTTATTGTTGATGCTGTTGACGACCACCGTCGAAAGAAGACTGACAGTTGGTCACATCCAGTACAAGGCTCAGCTGTGGATGCATTTGACACAGACTAACCGGAGAAGGGTATGTGCACGGTAACATTAACAAACACAGCAAATACAAGGCGAGAGAGCCAGTGTAAAGACAGTTACATACATTTGTAGGATACATTACTATCGCATTACTGCTTTTCTTTTTCTACCGCAGGGTACGTGCTGTAACGATAGTAAACATGTTATCCACGTCGACTTGTTTACAACGCGTAACAGCCCGTTTCAAAACCCTGCAGGGAAAATTTGCTTCGGCATGTCATTTTTTTTTTTAGTTTACATTAACTCGATATGACCGTCCATAGTAAGTGTTGTTTAATAAGCATCAATGCTGCCAGACAGTGTCACTGCTTTGTCATGTGCTTTTGACACCGTCCCCCCCCCCACCCCCACCACTACTACAACCACCACCCTCCCTGTTGCCTTCTCTCGTTGAACCAATCGCAGTTAACAGGGAACGTAATTTAACGATTACTTGCTTATTGACAATAAAACACGCTGTGTTGAATAGGACTTAAGGGTTCATGTCAATCATTAGAAGGTTCTCTTTAATTCGGCATACATACCGCAAGCCAATCAGGAATGTAAGCCAATACAATTAAGAGTTTTTTAAGTGCTCCACACTGTTTGCTTCCGGAAACCCCTGCGTGTTTTCGTAGCAGTGGACCCTTGGGGCAACAGGGAAACCAGTTATTTGTTATCAACTCAATTGAATAGGCGTGTCATACATATGCCGAATTTATCAGATGGTCATAACGTTTCATGTACAGTATAAAACATCTTACACAAGTCATGCAAATTATGCACCAAACCGTGTCTTCTTTAAATTGGAAGATTTTAAATGGAGTTTTGCACCTTTACTGTAGGGCTATACGAGAAGTGAACATGTCAGCGTCAATGGTTTAAATATATTGCATTTTATTTGTCATGACCTGTGGATAGACTGGCTTTAGGGAGCCAAAAACATACACTGTTAAGCCTCGAGGACATTAAGTATTGCATCACTTTGTATCTTAAGGGAGGACTGTTCAGCAGCAAGCTCCACTTGTTACTCAACTTTACATCAAAACAGTGAAGGCCTTGAACAGAAACCATCCGGGTCCTGAGGACTGCCAGGATGTAACAGCAGCATACGACCCTCTATGATATGGTCTCATTTCTACACATGGTTTCATGTAAAAAACAACAAAAGAGAGTGGGCCTAAGCATTGACATGCTCATTTACTGTCACTGCTTTGCACAGTCTATAAATAAAGAACTCACACACATGAGTGGTTGCTCACGTCTGAACTGCACTGATTTATTAAAGCCTGCAGCCCTGGATGTCCTCTAGCCAGGGAACACTCAGCAAGGTAACCTCTGGCTCCATTTGATAAAAAAAAAAAAAAAAAAAAAAAACTACATGGAGGTTTAATCCTGATCTTTTTCATCCTTCTTTAGTTGATAAAGACAGAACACAAAGCAGATCATGTTAGTTGAAACACTGAGTGAGAAATCTCATATTCAATGTAGCTTGAAAATCACATGGCATGACATGATTGTATTTGTTTTGCTTTTGACACAGATCAGTACGGCAGGGATAGAACTTGTATTGGTGTATATGTAGCGGGATGCCAGCAGTTGTAACCTTCACATAGTTTGAGGAGACGCCTCTGCTTGTCTGCGACTACCTGAGCTGAGAAGGCCTCAGGAATGCATTCCTTTTAGCATTTCTTTGGGTTTGCCTCTGCTTAGCCAAGAGAGAAAATGCCAAGAGGTATGCTCAGCCATCACGTGTGTCACTCTGCATTCCTTTGTCTTTGCATTCAAGACAAGCTTATACCAGCAGGCTTTAAAGGGGACGCTCACCCTAAAATTAAAAATACATAATTTTTCCTCTTACCTTTCCTCTTTATCAATCTAAATTGTTTTGGTGCGAGTCGCTGAGAGTGCCAAACTACACCGGCCAGCTGTATCACCGCGCAGAAGCAAACGTGAATCTTTGCACGGGTGAGAGGCTGGAGTTCACTCGTTGGCGGGTGTAGTTTGGTAGAAAGAAAATAGTTCCCACATGAAACTGCTCACAACAAGGTCCTAGTAATATCTTGAGTAACCAGGTCATGATTTCTGGAAACAGACGTTGCTGTTGAGTTTTTTTTATATGTTTTTTTTTTTTTTTTTTGCCACTTTGAGCACGGCAAGCCGGGTGCCATCTGGTTTTTATTTTATTTTTATTTATGGGATCTTTCCCTTTTTTAAGTGTAGTTTGGCAGACAGTTAAGTTAGAACCTAGTTGTTTTGTTAAATGTGTCCATAATGTTTTCCTTCCTGCTCACAGACGGTGCGTTCGACTGCACGTATGTCTGTGTTATGCAGGTGATACACTGAGGTTAATCAACTTCCGTCCTCACAAGCTCACATACTTCCTCTCTTATCACACTTCCCCTCCTGTCTGTGCCTGTTATTGGTAGACAGGTTGAGTCACACTGCCTGCTTTTTTATCAACACCCCATCTGCAACACCGCAACAGTGTTGTTACTTTTCCCCAAGGCGTGGTGCTGCCAGTCAACTCTGGGTGCCACACCGTCATCCGCGGTGGCGTCACGCGCAGACTGCAGTGTGTCAGCTGTTCCTCACAGGAATCACAGCAGATGGTGGAGCTGAATATTTTGCCTCCGGATCCAAGTTGAAATGTTGGAGCTTGGATTATTTGAGAGCAAACCCCAGTTGGCGGCGGTTGTGTTATCTCCATTGAGGAGCATTGAGCTTAAGCTTCAAGCCCGAGGCTATATCACTAGAACGCTCCAGGGATTGACGGGAGGTGCCCATGCATAACAAGGCAAAACAAGTACCGTATTTTCCGGACTATAAGGCGCACTTAAAAGCCTTTAATTTTCTCAAAAAACGACAGTGCGCCTTATAATCCGGAGCGCCTTATATATGGATTAATTCTGGTTGTGCTTACTGACCTCGAAGCGATTTTGTGTGGTACACGGCGCTCCGTCAAAATGTTTTAGTACGACTTTGGTAAACTACAAAGCTGCACCGCTTGCAGCATTACGGCTACCGTGGTCAGGAGCGTCGCGGAGTGATACATACTGTGCTTCACCATAATATTACAGCGTGTGTGTGTATAAGGACCCCAAAATGGCGCCTGTCAAGAGACGCGCTTACGACGCGGACTTCAAACTCAAGGCTATCAGTCACGCAGTAGACCATGGGAATAGAGCAGCTGCAAGTGAGTGTATTGTGTTGTATTTTACGTGTTACAACTGAACAAGGTTGGGAGTTATTGTGAATACGCTAACGTTTGATTTAGCGGTATCAGACTGTTTTTTTTACGTGTTACAACTGAACAAGGTTGGGAGTTATTGTGAATACGCTCATTAACGTTTGAACAATGTTGAGAGTTTTTGTGAACACGTTTAATAAAGTTTGACTTATCTGACTGTTTTGTTTCGCTTAATGCGCCTTATAGTCCGGTGCGCCTTATATATGAAAAAAGATCGAAAATAGACTATTCATTGACAGTGCGCCTTATAATCCAGTGCGCCCTATAGTGCGGAAAATACGGTATATGCTTGAATTAATCAAGCAAATAGCTATAGACAGCATTAGACCCCTGGGAGTTTTGTTTTGTCCCCCCACTGGAGTCTAATATTCCCTCAGAACCACATGCGCTTGTTCAAGAGGAAAGTCCCACAGCAGATCTCTCAGAAATTGAAGTTGTGAAATTGTTATTTGTCTGTACGCTCACCCCGCCTCCTCCTGCAAAACAACATCCGTGCGTGTGTGTGCAAGAACGACATAGAAAGCACAAACTATTTCATGTTAAGAAAGCAGGAAGCTGCAGTGAGAATGCGGCAGCCCTGGTGTTTCAGACGGGCAACTGGAGCCCACAGGCAAACGGACCTTCACGGCTGACCGGTCACTGAGCTGACAAAACTAAAGACTTCTTTTCTATTCTAGACTGGTCCCACATATAACTGTCCTCACTTATTCACAGTGCTGAGCTCAAACCAGACTGACATTGTTTTCTAAGAGGTGTGAGTATTCATGAGTATGTGATAAAAGCAGTGATGAGTGTCAATACAGGGTTTTACCCATTGGTGGTCGGCCAAAAATGCAGATATGACTCAAGTGAATCCATGTTCCCTCCCTCCTCAGTCACTGTTGCTATGCCTGACAAGCTTTCTGTTCTCTGGTCATAAAACTTTTCTGAGGGTAACAACAACAACACATCGGGCCATCAAAATAGGATGGTTAACCATGTTCAAATGTTGCTGCATCGTTGACATTGGCTAATCACACACACACAAGTGCACATTACTGTGTGGATTACTGTGTAACGTGAAATGCTGTATCTCTACAGTTCTACCTCGCAATCATCTCAGCCAAAGATGAATGAATTGCCACAGTGATAGCTTGAACAAACCGTGGTGCAGTGTTTAGGCATCTGATGTGTCTTTAAACACAATGCTAACAATAGCAAGCTAAGTTAGAGCAGATAAATACACCCTTCCTTACACTGAGGCTTTTATGTGTTTTGTTCTGGAGCGGCTAGGAAAAAAACTACACCATCCTCAAAACACTTTAAATGCCAAGTATCGCTCTTACTCGATCTTTGACCTTTGCCTTTTATGGAAATGGCCCTTTTCTGGCCTCACAGAAAAAAAAATCGAGACAAGGCTGAAGGAGAAGGAGAGAGGGAGTGAGGCTTCCTGCAGCGTGCACTCATCACTGCACAAGCCGATGCCCTCCCTCAGGGACAGATGTTGACCTTTGACCTCAAATCTCTTGTCAAGAGTAGAGTACTTTCACTGGTAGATGGGCAGTGTGTTACTCTATCACTATTTCCCATCTCGCCACTCTCTTGTGTCCCCTCTCCTTCCCTCTACACTCACACGCTCGCTCCGTATTCATTACGTAATTGACTCTCAGTGGAGTGCAACACGGTGCAGTCACTGAGGGCAGCCGGAGTGTTAAAAAGAAGTTGTTGTCTTGCAAACACAAGAGCAAACTTAAAGCTAAACAAAGAAACCAGGCAACGGCAGACAGACGCTCACGTGTTCCAGCCACTTACTGCTTTAGTGGTAGACTAAGAAATGGATATGTCAGCGTGTTGTGCAGCATTATGCCTGGCAGGCTTCTTATCAAATCAAATATGCATGCAGTGGTTGCTGTAGAATACATCTACTGTAGATTAGTACTGCAGTCACTATATGTTGGTTGTTGAACAGATGTATAAATCTATGATAATTAGATACAACTTTTTTCTGTTTAATTTCTTGTGTGTTCCGCGCTGTAGTGACCAAGGTTGGGAGGGGTTACTGAAAAAATGTATTCGCATACAACTACTAATTACTTGTTTAAAAAATCTAGTCAGTAGGGCTGCACAATATATCTTTTCAGCATCGCCATCGCGATGTGCGCATGTGCAACAGTCACATCGCAGGACGTGTGATGGCAATTAAGGCAAATTTACTTTTACCTTTACTTATTTGTTGCTTAATACGAAAAAAGGAAAACATTTTCCTTTGCGAGAAGTCGCTCTGATGGAACATTATTAACTCTGATCCAAGGCATCTTTGATACACGGCTTGTGCTGGTGAGTGACATGCAAGCTCTGCGTGCACAGCAAACTTCCAATCACAATCACTCTTGATCAATTCATCAAACAATCAGAGCGGGCACCGCTAGTCGTCGACTACAACCTGAAAATGAGCGAGCAATATCGAGCAGCCCGAGTAGTCAGTAACCTAATGGTAGTAAATCATCTTTTTTCTTTATTATTTTTTTTTTACAATGTATTTCAAAATTGTATTACTGCTAAGAATCCCCATTTTTACCAAATAAGTAATCTGATCTCCCTTTTTGTAATGCAGTTCCTTTTTTTCTATATCCTACTTCCATAACGTTCGTTCTATGTTACTCCCCAGACATAATGTACCTGTCTTCCCCGCCGTGAAGTATGTATTGCCAAAATATATATATATTTTTTGTGGTAATGCTTGTACTGTAGCAGGTGACACTTTGACGTGCTAACAAGCTGCACACAAATAAAAATAAACGCAGCACATTGTTTACTTGGCTGCTCACATCCATCTTCTCTGTGAGTCATAGGCCTATAAAAGTCTTGTTTAATGCTCGCCGACCCTCGCTTTGAGGAAGTATCCTTCAGACGGCGCATTCCCGGTGGTGTGAAATCCATTTGTGTAGCGTTGTTTTGGCTTTGTTCGTAATTGTTTCTCCAAAATGAAAGCACAAACATACTTACTGTAAGTTAATAAAGCAAGCCTCAATGCTCCGAATGATATTGTCTCCAAGCCTGATTGCTCCCAGGAGTTTTATTGCTGTGGTTGTTTTAGAGTATTCCCTTCCCTTCAGGTCAGCTGATTCTGACGGAGATTTATGTTGCAACAAGGTAATATCCCTTTCATGTTCACAGACCTACGGTCGGTGAGAATAAACAGCTGTAGCACCTCTATCCCCACTTAAAAACTGAAGAATTATCCTTTTTAATAGGTTGATACAACGTTACCTGACTCAAATTTGCCTACAGAAAGTTTTCATTAGAGGTACGATACCTCTGCAATCCAACGCCGCTATTGCACCTCTCTCTCTCTCTCTCTCTCTCTCTCTCTCTCTCTCTCTCTCTCTCTCTCTCTCTCTCTCTTTTTTTTTTTTTAAACAAGCTGTCAAAGCACTGTCTATCTTTCCTTTTAAAGATCTCTTCCATCATTTAGGTGCAAAAAAGAACAGAAAACATATGGTAGGAGATTTGTTTGATTGCCAACTTGCAAGTTTTTTTTCTCCAAACTAATAAGCTCCTTTTTGTTATCTGTAATGTAAAACGTCAGTGGATGTAATGGCCTCAGGTGATGGACAGCTCGGACAGAGAGATAATTGCTCGTATGTGCTGCAGATTCTGCTGAGTGGTAATGGATTCTTCCAGGTGCCGAGCTATTGTAAGAGCTTTTTCCATCCTAATGGTATATTTAAAAGGCAAACGGACATGTTTTAAGAGATGCACAAAGACACACTTGGCAATTAACAGCAACTTATATGGGTTAATTTGGGAAGGAGTGATAAAAATATTTCTCTCGCTGCACGTTTCCACCGCCTTCCTATCTCCGTCTAAATTACAGTGTGTGAGGAAAAAGTAAAGGCAAACAAGTTTGTATATAAAAAGTACTGCTGGCGATTGCAGCATTGTATCCCCCCCCTCCTCTCTGCATCTCACACTCTATTATGCAACAGACTTTTGCAAGTCCTAGCAGGATCTCAGCTCTGATTGTGTAACATTTGAGAGTGAAGCAGGCTGCAAGGCCTCACGTTAGGTCGCAAGAATACATGCGACGTCTCCCCATGTTGAACAAAGTGGATATCAGCTGTTATGCTCAACCAAATGCACAGCCACCTTTTTTGTTTAATCAACGGGGAGTTTCTGATTATTGTCGTAGCTACTTGGTTGTGCTTTCTGTCCCTGTAATGTCTCAACCACCAGCACACTCAGATATGATTCAACACATTCTCCAGGGAAGTTGTGCGTTTTTCACACGGCAATGTTTCTCTGTAGAGCGAATCAATTTTAAAGGCACAATGAGTTGAAATTTTCAGTTGCGGTTAGTGAATACAGCATTCAGAATTGCCCCCCCCACCCCCAACAAAATAAAAATAAAAGAGAAAATACAGGGCTGCAGGGTCTCTGCAGGTAGATACCCTGCCACACACTTCTAGTGTGAAGATTATAAGCATAACCTTCCTACTTGATTGAGGCGAGTCAATCACTATTTGTTCACTGTATTTAGTCCAGCTGCTGAAAACATCAGCTCACTAATACTGTCATATGAAATTTACCGTCCCAGGGAATCCTTTTTCACCTACCCTAGTGACTTAGATTTACAACCGAAGAAAAGGGGATGTCGCTTAGAGAGTTCATAGTTTTGGTCTTGATGTTGAAGCACTACTTGTCCTCAACATTAGCACAGTAACGGCCGTGGTGCTCCCCACTGTCTGACGCACAGTTCGGGAATATAATATATTGCATTTGTATTCATCAGGTGGCCAGAAACACAAAACAAATGAATGCTAATGTTGCTCCGTGTCTGCTGGACACGTAGTTAGTCAAATGATGGCAAGCGTTCAGCATGACAACTTTATAGGGTGTTAGTATGCGTTTACACGTAGTTCCACTGCTTACAAGTAGGCAAACAAATTGCTCAGGGCTGTTAAATGTCCCTCAATACAATGATGTTCAGATATGGCTGCTCCTCTCCTTAGAGAGGCATCAGCACATCATGTTTATAATGGGAGTGATTTTCAGTTGAGAAACTCTTGTTTGAAGAGTTTTGTGAGTCTTCAGTTCCTAGGAGAATATCTAATAGCTTAAGGTGGTCTATTAGTGTTTTCTTTTTTTGTGCATATGATGTTCTTTTGGGTGTATAGCTGTTCACCTTGAGCCATATTGCATATGAAATCTTAAACTCAAGCTGATTAGATTTTTAATCATATTCCTCCTAAAAGCACAAATAAGCTGCTGCAAGTGGTAAACAGTGCTCCTCTGTGCTCCCTGTTCAGAGGACAACGGATGGAATGGCACCTTAAGGCTTTATATTTATTGTGGAAAAAGATTTTAAATCGTGTGTGAACATGAACGTGCAGTACTGACTTGGTCGTGATTTTATTTTTTAATCATGATTGTTCAAAGGTTGATTTAACATAATTTTGAATCCTTTTGGAATGATTGCCCTGTGAGCAGGGAATGTGAGAGGCTCAGCGCATTTGAAATTTGAATAATAAAGCTGACGCATAGCTGCATTCATGAATGAATTAAGATCAATTTTAAACATTGTTGGCATTCGTATGGAGAGGTGCTTGCCTTCTTGGCTGTGCAGCCAGCAATAATGTTAGCAGCCGGTGCCAACATCAACGTGGACCATCGATGGACCGTCAGTAAACTTCATTACCAAACATTTATTAGCACCAGCTGTAGTGTAGCATTAAGACTTTTAACAAGAGACAGCATGTTGTGTCCAAGTATTGTTATTAAATAAAGAAAAGGAATCAGCCAATGTGCCAAGGTTGATGAAAGCCTTTTTTTATGGCTGCAAAACTCTCCTAAAAGCCAAAAATGCATGCTCCGAGTACAGAGGAAATATATGTTTTGTTTTTTTTAAATCTCTGCTGTTTGTGAGCTTTGAGACACCTGAGACCTCTCCTTAATTCACATTTCTCACTTCCACGTGGAGCTGATCCTTCATTCGACAACTCTTTTTCCCTTTAGGGGAGTTTACCTCTCAGGACATGTTTGTGCTTTTCAGAGACTTGGCAGTACGGTACACCTGATGGCTGCTTCTTTCAGTTATTGCTGCTGCACTTAGTTGACATACTGTTGTCAACAGCATAGAGACACAGTGACACGTTGTCACTCGTTGTATTGCTGTACAATTACCTAGGATATTGTGATGATTGCTTTTAATCACTTGAATCTTAATGGCTGGTAATTGAGCAGCATTTTGAATGATAAAGTAGCACGCCTATTGATTCTTTTTTTACCAGGACCACCACACATTTAGTCAGGTGGCACAGCAGCCAATAATAGTGAGCATGAGACTAATTAAAATAATAAGTTGTTGGTAAATAAAGCTGCATCATCAGCTGTGGAGAACTGTATCAGATTCAAGGATGATGACACTAATAAAGTAGCTACTAATCACTGGAAGGCTTTTACAGCAGTGTTACAGCCCCGCAGGACGTCAGCAAAATACACAAGAAATATACAAACTCTGGTGCATGGGCCCGTTTAGTTGGATTTGTTTGGGCTGAATGCTTTTAATTGAAATCCAGTGCGGAAGAAGCGACCGGACAGCCTGAAAATGGGGGGCTGTTTTTTTCGTTGACTCTCGTGCAGTTTGTCGTATTAACCAAACCAAACAGAGTATTTCCAGGAAGTGACACTGCATCTGACACGGACAATCTCATGTTGTGCTACTTGTGTGAAAGGGAAATTCCAGATAATGTCCAGACCTGATTCTCCAGACATGATCCAGAGTTCATTTGAGAAAATGGCTATTGTCTGTTTAGTATTAAAACAACAAACTCGTAGAAAAAATCCCCTGCCAAAACTTTTCCCACCTTTTTCACAAATGAAAAAAGATTATTCTGGCAACACCCTTTTTTCACCTGTTCTTAGGTCATACACACAGGATTGAAAACAATTTAGACCAGACAGATCTAAATCTCTTTTTCTAGATAAACCATTTTAGTATATATTTGAAAGTACTACTATTAAATCCATCTGCTGCATCTTGTGAACTGTTCAGGAAGCGATCTATGATAAGCAGTCTGCATAAGCGGCGTATAGCCTATATTTATGCAAGATAAAAGTAACCATGGAAACACGTATGCACATCAGGACATCTGTGCTGGATTTTTCCTGTTCTATCAGAAAGTGAGAAGGAGTTAAAAAGTGGTGTGTCCTATTCTGTGTAAGTGAAATATAGCTGTAATATTACTGTACAACACCAATTTTTTTTAATCAAATGACTTCAATCCAAATGACCTAAAGATTTTTTTCTCATTCACTTCAACATGTTGACAAGAGGATCTGGGGCTTGATCTGCTAACCTAGTGTGACCTTTTGATTATCAGGCAACTTGCTCTACCTCCTGAGCCACAGCTGCCTCCATGTGAGCCTATATGTGAGGTATTTAAAAGTGGGGGTGCAAGATAAGGGACTGACAAGGGGAGATATGGCAGGACATTTTTCTTTTAATTAAAACCTGAAAGTGCCATTTCTTGCAATGAGCCTTAAATCATGCCGCCCCGGGTTAACAGTCGCACCCGAAGGGAGAGACGCCACTAAGTCCCAGCCCCGGGAAGCGCTAATGTCTGTGACGGGAAATATAGCCTACTACTTATGAAACAGCCAGTTATAACTATTTTACATCCAAACTAGCTTGAATGTTTAAAAATAGCAAAGTCGTATGATGAAAAAGTGGGCTCAGCGACTATGGCAGCCTCCTGGAAAGAAACCAGTCCTTCTACAGCAACTGCAACCAGTACAGACAGCTCCTGAAAGAGAAGTTCACCAACTACTGCCGTGCCACTAAGCGAAGCAAGCCAGTCTGTGGAAAGTGGTTTACCACCACCAGTGTCAACTAATTGCACTAATGGCATCTTCCCTGGGAGAAACACTTGTGACCACTGCTGCAACATCTTTAGAAAAGATACAATTCTGAAGTACATTTGATCTCTTGTTTAGTCATTTCTTCTTTGAAGTAAATGTGATTCTTACTTTCTGTTGATCATCTCTCTTGGTCGAGGTGCAATGCAATCATACTAATAATGGTAATAATTAGTTGTTGCTTCTGACACAAACATAAATAAGCACATAAGTCTGCTTGGAAGCGGACCGAGTGACCGTCCTCTTCAAGCGGCCCCCGTCCAGTTGTTTGGTCCGCACCAGGGTTCCATTGACAGCTTTCACACCAGCCCAAACGAAGCGGCAAACTGGCAGACGCACCAGTGTTTTTATAGCTCTGTGTGACGCTACAGTTTCACACTGACGCAAGGTAGCCCGTCTTGCTTAGATAAAGAGGAGTGCATAATCTTCACATGCTATGTAAACTATGCTGTTTACCGTCTTCTCCTGGTTTTAAACTAATTTCTCTGTTTTTTTTTCTTCCCCCAGTCTCTGTCAGCATCATGGGCCAGCATCTAGTAAAGAGGGAGTCACCCACAGACAGCAAGGTAAGAGCCCTCACTGCAGGTGCTTTCATGTCTTAAAATGGGTTTATGTAGGCGTTTTTTCCATTGTAGTGTGGGAATAAAGCATGTGTTAGAGAATTTTCTTCTACCTTATCAGTGTGAACACTGGTCTTTTATCAGCAGGACTTTGGACTCGGTTTAGTCAAACTGATTTATCACCTTCAGCTTTCTGTCAGACTTTACAGTGCGTGAGTCTTGAATATCGTTTTGAAAAAATCAGGTGTTGTGTAACACCGCACGAAGGCTCAAAATACAAAATTCCTCATAAGTAGTTTATCAGTATGTTGTTCTTTTGTTTGTTTGTTCGTGGTTACAACTCTCACCTCCGGCACTTTGAACGAGAATCCAGGTTTTGCTGTAATCATACTGTCACAGGCAACACTTCATACTAATCTCTCAAACGTATTGAGAAGCAGTGATCTATGAATAATGAGCTGTCTCATTGCTTCATATGGAGAATGTTGTTGTGCTGAGTTGATGAGGGATGAGGTGGAGATGACTTTGCAAATGTCGAGTGAATGTCTATCCATATACATTAAAATCTATGCATTCCTTTGACTTTAAAGGATAGTTTGGATGTTTATCCTTACGCTTATGCTTATGTTTGTCCATACTCAGTGTATTACCTACAGTAGATGGAATTCGGCGCACCCCCAGTTTGGAGAAGCAGACTGGAGTACCGGCATGGAAGCTAAGCAATGTAGAGCTGTAGACGGGGGCAGCAGCAAAAGGTATTTTAGAAAATGGGCCCACCTTAAAAGTTTAAGTGTACGCTATTTTTAGAATATTTTCACCACTATACCTTGCCATGAGACAGCTATACAGCATATATTTTTGACGTGGTACTGAAGCCGTTTGATTCATCTCTGAATCCGAACTAACCATAGTCTCACAATAAAACTGACAGACTAACTGATCAAGTCTGTGGTAGACCAGCAACCCCTGTGTCTGTGAGGTAAAATTGCTGTTTTTTCCAATGGAGTCTGGTGGCTTCAGCAAGAGCGTAGATGGATATAACAGCTTTAGTTCCCTGTCAGAAACATGGACTGAATAACTGTCTCACAGAAAGGTAAAGCGGTAAAAATATGTACACTTAAACTGATGTTTATTTTTTTAAGGTGGCTAAAATACATTTTGCTGCTTCCCTTGTCAACAGCAGTTTTGCTCCTGTGCAGTAACTCCTGTCTGTTTCTCCAAACTGGGGACGTGCCGACCACCATCTACTGTAGGTTACGCACTAACTATGGAGAAGTACCTCACACCCCTCTACTTCAAACAATCTGAACCATCCCTTTTACTGTACTGGAGTAAAAACAGATAAAATAATAAAAGATAAAATTTAAAAACCTACACCTACTCTGTTTCTCACATAATCTATTATTATTATATTTATCTCAATGCTACAAGATGTTAAGAGCCACTGATGCACTTTGTTTCTTTTGCACAGTATAGTAACTGAAGGATTTTAATGTAAAACAAACAAAAAAAAGAAAACAAAACACTTACACTGACACATTTTGCATAGTCAGCTTTCTAAAGTTTCTAAAGTTGTTGGGAAAGTTTTTCAGATATAATATTTTGCACACTGAATTCTAAACAATTGCTTTTCTGTAAGCATCAGCTTCCCACTCTTAATTGAGCCGGCTTTTCATGGCAATATCCGAAGCCTGATGGCTCTTATACGTTGCCCTATAATAACCCTCTCTAAACCACAAGCCCTTACCTCAACAACGCTCTGCGAGAAAACCCATTTGAACTAGATGATTGTGTGCATCAAAGCTGACACTAAAACCTCTCCAGGTACACATCACATTTAACCATTAGCTTTGGCCCGGCGATCATTAGGACTCTGTTTGGCTACACCTACAAAGTTCAGCTGTCTGACATGGATAATTGACCATCCATATAACAGCACCAAATCCTTATACCCACAGCAAAAAAAACTATTTGTCACCCTGGAAGTCCATGTAGAAATTACAGATTTTTTTTATTTTTGTTGTTGCAGTTTTTCTATCAAAACAGAAGTCATAGTTTTCAAATATTTTGTAGTTTAAGAGCACTTGCATGTTGTATTGCTGTTGAGTCTGTTGTATGCTTAAAACCGTAAACTGGACTATAGAGAGAGGTTATGCTGGCTGATGGATTGTGTTTGCTGCTGTTGTACGACTTAGTTCCGTCGAGAAGTGTGCAGGAGCGATTATATTATTGCACTGTAAAGCATCGGGATGGACCAGTGGGTTGGCACAGGTTGATAAAAACAAAGCCTTTATATCGGTGCTATAGTATTAACATGAAGTATGATATGATCTTGAAGGTCTAGTGACAAATTATGTGTAATTTTTTTTCTTTTTGTCACAAACAAAGTCGTTAAGCACCTCATAACAGCTATTTATAATTAGTTGGGCTCTGCTGCGCCCCAAGGTTAGCACTTGACAGGAAATGTCTGCCTCTAATAGTGCTGTAATTAAATAGAGCAAATATGTATGAGAGCCTTTTTCTTTTTTTGACTCATCTTTCTGCTCTGTGAGCGCAGAAATTACAAAGCAGACACTGTTCCCGTACGCCAAGTGTGGAGGAGGATCAGGCTTAAACTGAGACAGTAATGTCATTTAATGATATTGTGTTATTAACCCTGGCTTTGCGTAAGTCCTTTTTGTCACAGCTTTTCAATATTACTTGCAGAATATAATGACATTGGGCCATTTTGGCTGGGGCTGCGATCAGATTTGAAGAGGTTGCCATGAGCGGCCCTATAATGCCAGAACTGTGAGCAAGGAGCTGTAGAAAGAAAAACGGCTTTTAGGGCTGTGGGCAGCAACGTAAAAACCTGCGGTCTGCCTGTTTGGTTTGCGGCCGACTACCTGGCCGATGCCTGTAATGGCCGGAGTGCACCAGCAGGGAGGCTGGTGGCTCAGCCCACACACGATTAGTTTCCTCAGCCTGCTAAGCACACTATGGAGAGAGAAGAGAAGTGGATTCTTTTGTTAAGTGTGAAGCTGCCAGGAAGGGTGTTAGGGCAGCATGTCTCACCAAAGCTGCATTGTTTAGTTAGCTTTACGCACCGTGGGCGTTTTTTTCCCCGTGCGATTAAACACACATCAATATATTTTTTCAAACTGTTGTTTTTGTCATGATCACTTTCACCCAGAAAACGAGGTCTATTTTTTTTTCGGAGCTTTCGCACCACAAATAAAGCCATCGACAAATCACGTTTTGCTGAACGGTTATATTCAAAACAACCAATATTGGGTTTATGACGAACAACAACACGGAGGCTCTGTAATGTGAACAAAGACGGCAAACTTTATTACCCCTTTCAACTTCGACAAAGGCAGGGCGTACCGGATCCACTCCTTCTGTTCCAACCTTTCACAATAAAAGCCTTAGACATGTAATATTTGCAGGCAAGTATTTCACATTTTCGTTGTTTATTCGTCACGCTCCCCGGTGTGTAATGGCCTTTTTATAATTGTATATCTCTTTATCTCTATTTGTTTTCCCTCTTCATTTAGGCTCGATTTATCATGACATCAAAGTCAATTTAAAGGTCTGGCAAAACAGCCAGTTGCCATAGTGACAGTTAAGCAGGAACATAGTGTGACAGAGTAAAGCAGGTTGTATTAAGATGCTGTTGTCTGAGTCGTGATCCCTCTCCCAGCCCCTTATCATTTCAGAACGGGTGAAATATACCCATACCTCCTTAGTCACACCTCAATAACGGCTCTGACAAAATATCTCTTTGAAATGTTCACACCACTGATTTTACAGCTTTAATTCCCACTCTGAATCCCTGGATGATAACAAATTGCTCCTCAATGTTCTGTTTTTGCCAGATTAGAAACAAAGGCACATAGTTCGATCAAATGATTGGTGCATATTTCTCCTGACGCACTGGACGGTGTGTCATCAACACAGCTCTTGTCAGATTTAGTTGTCACTGCGTGCGAAGCTTATAAATCCTTCAATAAATAATTCAAAAATAGACAGTTACTCAGTCGTTCTGTATGACTACAAATGAAGTCATCTCGTAACGCATTTTGTTTAATCTGACTCTCTTGTTTTGACACTATATAAAGGGAAAAAAATGCAACTAGTAATACAACAACCACTGTTAAAAATAGCATCTATTTGCTTTGCACCATGTATTTCTGACCCCATTGTGGTGTGATCTTGGTGTGATTACTGGCCAACCACAGTGTATGTTGCATGTCATGATCATCATATAATTTCTGCCCAGCTACATAGTGAGAGGAATCGATATTTCAGCAATCTCAGACATCAACAGTAAACATCAGGATGTGGTGTCAAGGCCTCATAATCAGAGTGCACACTTTGTTTTCCTCCAGCCTTACCATTTTCTACTGATGCTGAACAACCAGAGAGAAATCCATTGTAGCAAAGACACAGATAGCAATTTCTCAACTGACAATGACCTCCAAAGACCAGGATGCAATGCAGCCATTGCGCTTTTCTCATCTTGGAAAAAGAACATGGAAAAGTGACTCTCTCTGGTTCTTACCTTACGATTGCTATAACAATTACCAGTGCTCTCTCCACCTACGGGTATAACCCGCACTTCACATTCTCAGGGGGTGGATAGAAGAAGAATAAGGTTGTAAGCTATTCATTTTGCATAATACAGAAATAAGTTAATGAAGAAGAATTAGCTAAGGTGCATTTAGTAGAGGTGGCTGCCACCAAAGAAGTAGTGTGCTTCTTCTGCTGTGAATAAGTGCCACTTATGGCCAGATCACCTGTAAATGGGTTGAAGCACTTGATTATCATATCGGATGAAAAGAAACAAGTAGCTCGAGTTGTAATGAGACTTAAAAGTTCATTCCTGTTGAAAAGGCACTCTAGATTTAAAAGACTAAGTAGTTTGTCCTTGCTGTAAAGAGGCTTTATAGGGGGTTCACCAGTTCAGAACCGTGCATGTTGGAGAGATTATTTTACAGTGTAACTTCACAATAAGATGTATCTTTGTCAATCCTTCTCTGTGCCTGGTTGTGAAACAGTCCTATGACTGAAACTACTGAATTAAAGACCAAAGTCTCCAGATGAGGGAGCTTGTGGCTCAGCTACACCACTTGGAGCGCTCGATGTGAGACAGAGCCACAAATCTGCTAATTCCTCATTCTTTATTTGTGAAATATTATGTGGTACTGTTTTGCCTTAATTTGAGTTATAGGATATTTACTTCACAGTAGGAATATTGTGTTCCAGTTTTCTTTTTTATTTAAATGAAAAAGTCTATTGAATCCCCTGAATACCACATTTAGCTTTTCTTTCAGTGACTCTGCGCTTGCAAAATCTGAGATTAAGACAGGCTATTGCACTGCTTTCTAAAAAAATATTTGATGCCACATTTCCACTGCATGGTACCAGATGGTTCAACTCAACTTGACTCGCTCTTTTTTGGTTTTCTATTAGTAAAAGTTGTGGATAGTATGAGGTACTTTTTTTGGTACAATTTCAGTCGAGGTTCCAATTGAGCTGAGCTGTTACTAGAAGGTGGAGTTAAAACCCTGCAGACCAATGATTGGTCAGAGAGAACCGTTACTAGAACCGTCACAGACGTCCTTCATAAACCTGACATTTTTAAATAGTCAATGGCGACCTTTACTCGACCCAGAATAAAAAAGAAATGTCACCCAGCAAAACTACGTCATACACTACAACGCAAACATTCCTTTGTTTAGTTTCCGATAAAAGGACCAAGCTATCACTGAACCACATTTCCTCAAGTCTCAAATCAGCCAAGCCCTAAAAGATGTTTAAATGACTCTTCTTCCCCTCTCACTACTGAAAGTAAGTACTTACGTTTAAGAAGTGCACTGAACCCCATCCACTACTCTAGTAGTGAATGGAATCAGAGAGGAACTGAGGCAGTAACCACCTTGGGCTTAGTGCTCCAGTCTTGACACTCCCATTAAACAAGCAAACTTGCTCACAAACATTGGCCTGAATATCTTTAAAGCAGTACAAACAGCCAAGACACTCGAAGAACTTTAGTGACGATTATTCTTTAAAACATTTAATTTATTTGTTGTAATTGACTGTTTGCTAAGCTCTGCTCCTCTTAGTTATTGTTACTCCACCTGTCCAGTTGGAGTTTTCACAGAGACAACATCTAGCAGCCATTAGAGGAACTGCATCTTAAGATACTTAGACACTGGCTTCATCATTTTACTGTGGCCGTTGCTGGACAGGTGTAAGATCTCCGTCACCCGCTTTTTTTCTGGGTGGAACTGTTAAATAGTGCTAAGCTAAAAGGCCACCTGGTGAAGACGGAGCATAATCGGAGGCTACCAGGAAAACGTGAAAAGTTGGCGTAATGGTATAAAAGTGTCATCCTAATTGAGCTAATTGGGCCAGCTGATGCTTCACTGTGTTCGGCACCAACCTATACAGAATCTCTGCTTAACAAGACCTATATTTAATAAGCTTCCAGTGGTGAGTACGTGTGAAGTCAGGCTGACAGCCGCTGCCCACGGACAGCATTAGATGACATTTTCTCTTCCATTCTCTTCCAACACCCCATGTGTTACTAATGATGGCCAGATCAGATGGGATGAGATAAGATAGAACTTTATTAATCCTGAAGGAAATCCTTGTGCCACAGATTGCACCAAAATAATAATAACAACACGAGCATAAAAAAAAAACAGGCCCCTTTTATCTACAGTAGAACGATTTTTTAGATTCATCATCAAGCTCTTTGAAGATATGACTTTGTTTGTATGTAATGAAATCTGAATCCAGTATTGAGCCTGTTAATCGAACATGAATCTCTTCATGCCAAAGCAAATTTTCATAATTTGTTTGTACATAGCTGAATTGACAAATAAAATATACAAAAGCCAGGCACTTTGTTGACCTTTTTCTTTTTTACGTGATTTGCATCGGTAAGTGTTTGCTCACCGCACTCGTCCACCTCCCCGCAGCTCACAGGGCCGTGTTACAGTTGCACTTCTCTGTATGCTCATGTAATGATAAGCAGTGTGCTCAGAGTTTTTGAACGGCTGTGTTGGTTCCCCGTGTTGGCATGCCCACTCGGAAGTGGAAGCTGGAGATATGAGTCCACATTGTCATCAGCGAGGAGGAGGAGGATTTATGAAACGTGAGGATTAGCAAACACAGATATTTAGATCTTTTTCTTTTGGAACCACTAAATTGAAAAAGTAAACTTTACGTGTTATGAATACCACATCTATATACATATACACTCAATAATGAACATGACATAGTGATTTACAGTATTAGTTTTAGAGCCAAGTAACAGTGGAGATTAATTTGTCCCACCCAGTGCCAGCACAAGTGCGTATAACAATTGATCTTGAATAATCTTTAGTTTATGACTTCATGTATTTAAACGGCCTGAATCAGACCAGAGCTGACAGGGAGTTATAGCTAAATCAATACTTCGATATATCTGGAAAGCCTGATAAGACGTTGTATGTTGTTTCCATTCAAAGATTACATGGTGTCATTTAGTCTTTATGTTTCCTCAGTATAAGCTTCCCCATGGTGACAGTAGCAGAAGTTGACATGACATTCTTCAGGCGCAGCTCTGCACTGGCAAAATCTACTGAAAGTGCATACATCAACATAGAAGCAAGGCTTTTTAATAGACAATAATAATATGAATACATTTTATTTGTATAGTGCCTTTTTAAAACATGCATTACAAAGGGCTTCACAACATCAAAACATAAAAACAGAATCCAATAAAATGACAACCAAATAAAAGCATTATAACAAGAACATGATAGAAGTGGCGCTTAGTCGAGCCACAGAAAACATTTTTTGGTAATCGATTAATGGTTGAAGTAATTTTTCATGCATAAATGGAAGGACATCTGGTTTTCAGCCTCTCAAATATGGCTTTTCTCTGTTTAATATCATATAAAGTGAATATCTTTGGGTTTTGGACTGACAAATCAAGACATTTGAAGACATCAACTTGGACTTTGAGGAACTGGAATGGACATTTTTCACATTTTATAATATTGCCCATCAATCTCAAATAAACTTTTATGACAGTTGAACAAGTTTATATCATTATGAACGTTTAAAAACAAATGTTATTGTCTAACCCGCTTGCTTTTACAGAATGAATCCTACCTAAAATTCAGATCATATAGATTTTTAGAATTGGCCTCAAAATGGGCAAATCTCAATATGTATGCGATTATGAAAAACAAAAAAAAGAAAGTGTGCCACCTTCTTTTGAATGTTAAATGAATAAGTCTGAGCATAATTCAGCTGCAATTATAAAGCCCATAAGCCTAAACAGGTGTAACTATCACTGTCATCCTCTCTCTCTCTCGATCTCTGTCTTTCCTCTGTTGCCATGGCACCTCAGCGCCTCACCTCTTCAATCTGTTTTTGTGTTCCTATTAAAGCCTCCGTCGCCTGAACCTGAAGCAGAGCTGACTGCAGCAGCAGCAGCAGCAGTAGCAGCAGTAGCAGCAGAACCTGACTCACAAGATGAAGTCTTTGGTAAGGGGTTCAAAACACACATTTAATTTCTATTTACATGCATATTGACATTACTCCAAACTCCCAGTGTCGGTCAGTCCTTCCTATTAAATAATAAATTAATCCTATGACACACAAAAAAAGGATCTACATGTTTTTATCCTTTTTAGCTGTGTTAATATTGAATAAGAGAGAGTTAATATTTCACACATTTAGGGAAATGCACTACAATATAGCAGACTAAAGAACAGGTGTGTGTGAACTAGTGGTGTTAGAATAATAGAAAATAAAAATTAATAATTTATAGTTTACAGGCAAAGCTTCATTGCACAAAAAGTTTGATGTTACAGGAACTGTAATAAATGCAAATGCAGATCCCACTGTTCTGATTGCATTAAAAGAACACTTATTTTTAGTTCTTTTACTCAGACGTTCATGCATATAGTGTGTTTTTTTTACCTTGACAGTTTTTCTAAAATTAGCAATATATATCGCTTTGCGTGCAGCATTCCAATATATTGCAACATTTTGAATCTGTCATGATATTCTTCGTATCACCAGATTCTTGCCAATACACAACCCAACACTAAGCACAATCAATAAAATCTCTTCTACTGCAAATATAGGCTCAATGCAGAGCAGCGCAGCATTGGTGCACAATGAATATACATATCATGCATCATTTAAATTAGTAATGGTCAAACAGTGACAGTCTGTAAGATTGTGAATACTTTTTGAATGGAGATATCATCAAACTAATCAGCTATAAATTAGTTGGGGTTTTTTTGTCCAGAAAATTTATCATTGAATGAAATACAGGTTTTGTGGTAGTTTTTGAGGCCTTTACTAATAAAGCACAGTGGGAAGCACTGTGCGAAGAAACCAGCAGAACCTGGAATGACAGCCGTTTTCCCATTGACAAGGGAGCTCTTTACACTCCGCTATCTCAATATATCTGTTAGATTCTTTTTTCATTTGGAACAATCAAAGGCTTCTGCTACGCAACACTGGCTCAGAAGCTGCTAATCCTGCGGCGTGACATTTTGTTTAGAGTGAACCGTGTGGCTGGTGAAACGTTTTCATGATGAATGAAACTTAGTGGTTTGTGGAAGACGACCTCTCCTCATAATGAGAAAATGTCAGAAGAGTTGAGTTCTGGGCACTTCAAAGTTTTTTTTTTTTTCAGTTTTGCCCTCAGAGAAATTCTCCCTCTGTCATTCATTATGATGTATGGGGGGTTAAAAAGAAAGTCTTTGTAATACTGCAGCTCAGCAGATGAGGGCAGAGTTTGTTGGCACTAACTTGATTGATTTCAATGCTAGATGCTTTTACAAATGAGGATAAGATGATTGTCCTGAGGCCAGAATTTGATGAATTCTTCTTTTTTTAATGAGGCTCTTATTTCATTCTAATCAAAGGCAAATCAAATTGGATTCTCTGCAGGGATATAAACTGTAACGCATGCATGCTGCATGCATAGTAGATCAAGCAATATGAAATCAACTACCTTGAATGAAGCCATCAGTGTGTCTGAGGCTCCCCGTTGCCTCTCGTCAGCATTGACTATGGGAGCTGAGTGAAGATGCAACTTCCCATGGTGAAGGGAATCATTTTTTTTCTTTCACATACTATATGTGCTGTCGCCAATGCCCAGAGCCGAACATCACTGACTTATGCCAAAAAAAGTAATCGTACAAAGTAATGAGGAGAGGTGTACGTTTTGGGAGAGGGCAAGTTTGTTCCTGCAAGACAATAAAACCCTCAACACGTTGACCACAGTTGTGTAGGAAGAGCAAAGAACGTTCAAGAGAGCGGGAACGAAAGACAAGCGCGGCCTGTTTTCTCCCTTCTGTGTCAGTCTCGATTGTTTTTAGGGTGAGGTGAGGTGAAATGCAAGAGAGGGGAACGATACGGCTACGTGTTCTGACTAAAGTAGCTGCTGCACAAGAGATAGTAGTAAGTTTGTAGTGGCTTCTTTGAGAGTGTGTTTTTAAAGGGTTGGATATGCAAAGGTTTTTGTTATTTATATTGAATCTTTCAATAGCTATTTAAAGGGGTAACACTACAATGATTCCCTTTATCCAGACTTTTCTTCTTCACAGGGCCTCTGAACCTTCACTGGCAGATGAAATGTAATTGAAACCCCAGCGACGATAAAATAAATATTAAGTGGATTCATAACTAGGGCTAGATGATGGGGCTTTAAAGGGATAGTTCAAATAGTTTGTAGTGGGGTTGTATGCGGTACTTCTCCATAGTCGGTGTACTATCTGCAGTAGATGCCGGTCGCCCCCGGTTTGGAGAAGCAGACAGTAGTAACAGCATGGAAGCAAAGCAATGTACTACTGTGGATTGGGGCAACAGCAAAACGCGTCAGGGACCAAAAACAAAAATCAATATCACTTCAAGTTTTCACCGCTTTGCCTTGCCGTGAGACAGCCCGTACCGACAGGGAACTCAAGCCGTTATCTATGCTCTATTCAAAATCACCAGACTCCATTGACAAAATCAGTCATTTTACCCGGATTCACCAAAGTCGCACAATAACACAAACAGACTTACCAATCGAGGCAGCGGTAGGTAGAACAATTCAGTCGGCGTACTTTTGGCAATTTCGTTACTGTGCTTAGAAACAGTATTACTGATTATATTGAATAATAGTGACTGGGGAGGAACAAAAGAAAGCTCCGGTCAATATTGACGAATATTAAGCAGAACCAATTTCTCAGCCTGCAGTGTGTCCATGTGTGTGTACATGCATGCACGCATGATTGGATTTCTGTGTGTCTATATTGATGTTGTGTCAGCGCAGCCTGTTCGAGTATGCAATCATGCCTCCTTGTGCAGTGGGAAACTTTGCCAGATAGCCAGGAAAGTTGTACCTTGCAGAGGACTCGTCAGATTGATCTGTTAGCTACTCGATACGCTCATTCTCCTGCAGCTACTTAATATGCCTTGTGTTTTACACTTGCCATTAATTAGCATGGGGCAGACTCAGAGGATCCACCACTGACACAAGTGATACTTCAAAAAAGCCACCCACCCACACAACACACAATTACTTTTAGCCTTCAGGGATGACAAGGTTACCAAGCACAGACATTAAATGATCTGACGTGTACGTCGGATAGGCTACTGTATAACCAGGCTCGCTTATTGCCTCAGTTATGTAATGCCTTGATGCTATTATTTTCCCACACTAGTCTCTTAGTAGACCTCAGCTTCCTCACACAGATGCTTCTGGCAGCTCATAATGAAAACACGAATGAATTAGGATGCAGGTTTAAGTGGCAAACTCTTTCAAATTGGAGTTAAGGAGCAGACTGCAAATAGACTCCGGAACACATGTCCCTACACCTTCATCAATTTTTTTCTAGCACGGAAACGTCGCAAATGCATGTAGATTTTTGCAAGTTAGACAGTGTGCAGGAGTCTCCCTGCTCCTCTCCTACGCACCTGTCTCTTGAAATAGATGTGCAAAGTGTTCCTCAGGTAGGCAGCAGACTAAAACGTGATCTGACTGCACTGTCTAAAACACTCATGTTTTAGATTATTGTCTGGTAAATGAAGACGTGAGCAAAAGCTTGGAGGCTGAACTTTATCGATTTAGGTTTGTTGGAGGGGTAAGTGGAAATAAAAGCACGATCAGAGTGCGTACTTTGTTTGATGGCCATTGTTCAAAAAGCTGCTTCAGAGCACCGCCATATAGATTCCACTTTGATGCTTAATGTTTAACTGATTCTTTGCTCAGTCAGCACTGCTTTCTGATAGTGTGTAAAAACTCCCATTTTCTTATCAGTTTCTAACTCTTACTGAGGGGACATAGCTGTTAAGATACATTTAAAACCCTCCTCTTACCTGTGCATCAAGGCTGAACTAATTTAGCGCCATTAGGTTGTTTCAGGTTGCGGGTAAAAGAAAATAAAAGGAGTTTTTTGCCCCAAATTGGCCCAGGGTGAGTGTTTTATGACGGGCAGGTTAGCTGTGCTTTATTAGAGCCTGTTTTGGTGAAGTTGTCATCAGCAGGCGTCATGACTCATCCCGGCCTGTCCAGCGTCTGGGGATGTCTCTATTCAGCACTTCCTGTTTGCACTGCTTTTCCACTGAAGGGCAAACACCACCATCAGCTGTGCGGCTGTTAAAAGCCCATTACGGCCCCATTACCTGAGCCAGGCTGCAAACTGGCCCCCGCTCAGCAAAACAGACCCCCTCTATCTGTCTGCCTGTTCCGTCCTGACTCTCTCTGGGTCACTGTTGTTCTTCATCATCATTCTTAGAATAGAATCACAATGAAAAATCTTTCTGTCTCTCTCTCTCTCTCTCTCTCTCTGTCTCTCTCTCTCTCTCTGTCTCTCTCTCTCTCTGTGTCTCTCTCTCTCTCTCTCTGTCTCTCTGTGTGTCTCTCTCTCTTATAATGCAGTTAATAAAGTTGTTATTGCCAGAGGTAGTGCTGAGGTTGAAGTGCATCACATAATCCTCCAAGCGGCTACTGAGGTTGCTACAATCTACTTCAGAATCTAAACACAATTTTAAAAGTTCCTACCTATGTTCTCTGCTATTGTTTTCAACCAGACCATGATAGGATTGGAGAGTTGCATATCTCCGGTAATTCAGAAATGCACACAGTAAACTTTTTTTTTGTGCTTCCTCCTCCTGTTAATGCCAGAACTCCTTCAGATAATGGGTTAAAAACGGGTCATATTTATATGATCTTGTGTTAATCATGGAAGAGTACAATTTGTTTACTGTCCCTAAGATGGCAATGCCAGATGAAGATTTAGAAATAGGAGTAATAATAATATAGTAAACCTGATGAAAGGCACAATACCGTTTCATGATATGCTATAAAAATGTTAACACTTCATTACATAGCTCCTCAATAACAGAAGCTTTTCTCACTTCATGGTCAGTTTCTTTTGACTTCTTTTTCTCTATTAAAAAAAAAAAAAAAAAGCATTACTGGAATGGATATAGTTACCTTTTGCTCTCTCGCTGGCTTTATACTATTGAAAATAGCTGAGTTATAAAAGCAATAAATCAGAAAAGCCAATATTGTTTTTCGCTGTATACTATATGTTACTGTTATTATAGTCTGTATGAACTAATACACAAAGATTCTCAAACCATTTCACCTTAACCATTTTAAGGTAATTATATTTAACTCGTGTACTGTATATGCTATACAAACCCAGTCTATGTTTGACAGTGCCGCAGGATGAAGGCACAGTTGCGGTCAGTAATGCAACAATGACTACCCTTATTTTGCAACTGAAAAGGTAAAAAAAAAAAAAAAAGAATGGAGGGAATAGATATATAACAATATACTGTACTGTAGAGAGGCAATTATAGAATGCAAATGCATTGAATGGCTATTGCGTAAAAATACCTTTCATAGAAAGTATTAAAAATGGACTTGAATGATGCCCATATCATCCAAATCAGATTGTGCTACATTTCTCATTTTATGGGTGGATAATACCTTGGATTGATACAAAAAAAAAAAAAAAATGCCATTTGCATTTAAAAGCATTTGGGAACAGTTTGGGAGCATTTATACAACGACAGCACCTAATAGCACTGGCTAAATCTAGTGTTATCAAAACTCTGCAAATGTTCTGCACATAGGCCTTCTGTAGTGTCACTCCACAACCCCTGGAAAGTGCAAATAACAAAGATAATTGGATTCTGTTCCCAATCTTTCAAAAATCAAAAAAGGCTCATCATTTCAAAACGTAACAGCAGTTGATGAAAATCTGAAAACGCAAGCGGCTGACACAGCTATGGACATAACGAGATAAGAGTCTGTCCTCTGAAGACCAATTTCCATTTCGGATTCATTCTTTCTGCAGGTCACACTTGAGCTTCCATCAAAGATATTGAATGATATTGGTGTGAGTCAGTTATCACTTATTCCATACTCTATGAGCTTCCCTTGTAATTGCTTTTGGGACCTACTGGCTAACCTTATAAACGTAAGGGTGGAACAGGCTGCTTCAGGTTGCATTGATTTGGTTCGAGCCTGGTGGGGTGTGTCACCGTGCTCTTCTCTACTACTGACCGAGAGGATCTCAAGACTCCCCACATCTGTGTTCGCTCGTTACTAACTCTGTAGAGAACTTCTGAAAACACAGATCAAACCGTAATAAAAACAGAATCGGAACATGCTCTTTAGAAATTACATTTTTTTCCCCCATGAAAAATACGGATGAAGAGCTGTGTGATGAAGTTACTGCAGCTTTGTGTCTGATGTACACAGCTGGGTTTGCATTTGCTCTACGGTCCTTCATCTGCTCCGCACAGCTCCCTTTGCTTTCTGCATTAATGAATGTTCTTATTCTGCTCGCTTCATTGTTTGCTTCAAACACTGAATGTATTTTCATTTTTTTTTTCCAGTGGATAAACGAGTAGAAAGAGTAAAGATTTTTTGTTTATGGATTTTGGCTTCATCAGACACAAATTTCCTACGGTTCCAGACGTAGCCTTATAGATTATCTAGTTGTCTTCAAAAATGTTAACAGGTCTATTATACTTTCAGGAAACCAAAACTAATTATACTTTGGAATTATCTAGAAATGGCTTGTAGCTCATTCACACGCTCCCTAATTCACATTTAGAAGGCTGAACAAGAACACATTTTATGAACAAAGGCAAATTGAAGTGCTTTACATACTGCATTAAAAACATTGAAAATTAAATAAAGAATACAAATGCATTTTAATTAAAAGAAATGCAATTCAGCTCGTGGGTGACCATGAAAGGAGTGTTAGTTGTCATTTCAGAGATATTATAACCTTTTTAAAACTTGATATAGCGAACTTGTTAGCAAACATTGGTTTATTTACACATCCAGTAGATGCAGAGCCACATTAGCATTAATTTGCTGTCCTGATTACATCAGCCTGTTAAATGTAAGTCCTATGTTTACTCCCCTTTTTAGTTCTGTTGTGGTCTACACCATCTCTCAGGGAAATATCTGTTTCTCTAGCAGTTAAGCTAAATGCTCCACTATGTTCACTAGCTGGTCACTAACTTCCCTGGTCTGCTTTCTGGTGTTGCAAAGGTAGTATACAGTTGGTTTATCAGAGTTTTTTTTTTTTTATTAGTTTTACTGTAAACAGCTGCCTGCTGCCTTAAACAACACTGATGAGAGCGGCTAGAGTGAGCAGTAAAGTTGCAAAACCAAAACAATTAGCTAAAATACGCTCCATAGAGCTGAAGGTAACTGCGTAGTTGGTTGGATTTAAACAACAGGTATGTTAAGTATTCAAATACGTCCATGTTTATACGGTATATTAATATGGAGCATGTAGTTCCTATTAATAATGTCAGCAATGTTAGCTTTTATTGCACATTTTTCGAACTGAAATTGATTGGTATTAGTTGTAGAAATTAAATGTCTCATTTAAAATATGGAAGCTTTCAGACTAGCACAACTCGCGGTGTATACTGTCAAAATCATGCAGTAAATATTCCTTATTTTATATCCTCTCTACCTCCTGCCACCATTTGTTTGCCTTCTACTTAAACCCTGAAAATTCCATTGGTTATTTTAGCATCTACACTAAAAAGATTACTTTTTTTGCATGTGGGTTTTGCTGATTTCCATCTATGTGTATTCGCTGTATGCTCTCAATGAGATTGTCTAAGCACTGCTGACTGTGCATACAACACAGTATTGAGAATATGTATGAGTGTGTTCCTCTGCTGTGCATTTGTCTGTCAGCTGTACACATATATAAGTGCAGTGGCTCATCTCATTCGTCTCTGTGGCCGAGGCGGACACTAGCTGGTACGGGCCCTGGCACTGCCAACATGAAGCACCTCCTCTCCTTCCCCCTGAAAAGCTCTGATTGTTAAAGGGCAGCTTCCATCACTGGACCAGTGTTCTTTGGTTTGACACCATTGTTCAGACTCTCCCTTTCTGTCCCCTCTCACCTCGCTTTCTCGCCTCTGATCTCTTTCCCTTTCTTTCAGTCTTTTTCTTGCAGATTGATGGATTTGATCTCAAGATTACTCAAAACATGTACTGCATGCACATTTTCCCTTATGATCTGCCAGATTATACAGGCATGTTCATTGCCTCGTGTCTGCACCTTTTGCCGAATTGAATTCATGACAAACCTACACCATGTATCTGGGCATTCTGCGTCTGCGTGCTTGTGTGCCATGTTGTAAGAGATTGTGCCTCGGTGTTGCCATGAGTTCAGGAGGCCACGTCATCTGGCCTCGACCATCTGGCAGGACAATCACTGAGCGTGTATGTGTGTAAGCAGCTGTGTCCGTAGCTACAAGAGTCCAAGGGGAGGGGATGATGGGTAACCAAGAGAGTACAAAAGTACTACCCTAGCTACTGCATCCCATATGTCAGACAAGATGAACTGGAGTCCTTTCCCCTCTGAGGAAAACAACAACTTAAAGTGGTGTCTGTGTCTGTGTTTAGACGTTGTATGTTTTATCCAGAAACATACAGATTGTGTCTAGATCCAGTTGAGAAGGATTACAGTTCATACCTGGCATTAGATTCTGTCTCAAGGGGGAGCCCAACTGACTGCTTGTCACTGGATTTTGCTTCACTGCTCACATTTGATTTTTTTTTATCTGTGGGACCCCTCTGTGGGACCCCTCTGTGGGACCCCTCTGACAGATGTCAAACAGAGAAAGATCCACATTCATGCTCACCCAACACAGCTGTGTCTATTGGGTAGCTCGCCTTGATCCTCTGATCCTGACACCTTGTTGTTTAGGAGGTGTTGGAAAAGGACGACTGATGCACACAGATGTCTGATCTGGTAACAGGCAGGCAGCTTTGTTGCAACAAGTCCCGTTTAGAGATGTTCTAATACATTTTTTTTTCCTTTCCGATACCTTAACATGCATATCAGCCGATGCCAAAACCGAGCCGATACAGTGCTTCAAAAAACATATTATTATTATTCTTATTATTATGTAACATCTGTACTAACACTGTATGGATGTGATATATTCGCTATCATTGTTGTGTGGCCTGGCTCAAGTTACACCCTTTGTAAAACATGGACCAATACATACAGAAAATAAATGCCATGTACCTTTTACTTTATTATCCAGTTTGACCTTTTGACCTTTTATTCTCATCTCTGTTGAGTTTCACATGCACAGTACCAATCGTGCAGGGAGTACGGATTTGTTGTAGCGAGTGACACGTGTTGTTTTTGTTCCTGTGTAGCGTAAATTAGCTGATAACTGATATGATGACGTGATATCGGATCACTGCATATACTTGTATACCTGCCGATCCAGCATTTCAGGCTGTATCGGAGGCATTACCAATACTGGCATCGGAACAACTCGAGATGGGATCAATACTTGTGATCAGATTGCCAGAGAATAATTCCAGTGCCAATGAGAACAGGCCGACAGTATCAGAATCCACCTCAATCCATCTCCACCAGAAAATTAAGCTGTCCCACAGAATTACTTCATTGACATGTGCACCCATGAAACATAAACCTTTTTACTGAATACCGAATAGCTGCTATATCTCTGCTCACAGCTATGCAGGATTATTTTTATTCAGATTACACTGTTGTATTTATCAAAAGATTCTGAATACAATCTTTTTGAGGGAAGGTTTTCGAGGTCTTGGGTGCCTGACGGAGCAAAGTTTTTCACATTATGTCTGGGACCTAAAGCTCCCAGGATGATAAGTTTCTTGTGCCAGTGGCCATGCAGAAGAAAACAAAGTGTAAAGTCTGTCGAAGCCTTTGACACAAGCATCCAGCCGTCTTACGTCACGTCCACTGCTCTGTTGAAGTGTGTGTATGTATAAATGTGTTTTGACCTCTCATGTCTCCATGGGTGAGGAAACGTCCCTTAGCACTACGCTGATGGCATCAACCCATGTTGAGCTCTATTCTTCTTCTGTGCTGTCCCACTGTCCTACGAGAGGCACCCATTCATACCGGCTGCCAATGAAAACCTCATCCTCCTCCACAAACACTTCTGTCATGAAAGAGATATAGTACTGATTAATACACCATTCAGAACTGAAACTAAGATTCATGAGTGAGCTTGTAGAAAAATATGATTAACTTCAAATCACAGTATAATGTATTACTGCGTTTAATCCAGAAGTCACGGTAATGTCCCACCAAATTGTAAGAATGTCTATGTGCTAAAGACGGCATAGTGCTGAACTTCTTAATTTATTGAAAAGAGAGGCAAATAACATGTTCTTCCTTCTTAGTTGATTATTCGACTAATTAGTCGTTTTTCTCTTAGTCGATTAAGATATCTAGTAATTTTTTTATTTTCAAGAAACTTATGAGCATAGAAAGCGAAATAAGCTGATGTTTGATGGTAAACAAATGGCAGTCACACACCTATCGACGCTAGGGAAAACTTGTAAATGTTTAATGAACTCTTGCCAAGTAAATGAATGATATAAAAAAAAAAAAGGGGGGTTAGAAATAGAGAGCGAAATAAGCTGATGTTTGTGAGCACACAAATCGCTGCGAGGAGCTGCGGGTGACGAGACCAGGGCTTTGGTTATCTTTGGTAGCACTGTAAGGTGAGCCTCACAGCCGTTCACTACCGCGATGCTGTCTGTTTTTGGGTGTTTTGTTTTTTCGTCTTAGAACTTCAACCCTTCACATTGTATTTTCAGTTCATCAAAGTTAATTTCTCTACCCTCTATTGCCACTTCTGGTTCCAAAAAAAACAAAGATGGCGACGGCCAAATTGCCAAACTTGAGGCTTGAAAACCGTAGTCCCAATAGTTGATGTCCGCTTCTTGTATACAGTCTATGTTTGCATCACATTCTTCCCGATTTAAAGTCACTGCACAAAGTGAGGTTTAAAGGTCATGAACATGGCCTGGGTTATAAGAAGGGAGTGGCTCTTATCTCGTCCAGAAAAATCTCTGGAGGACTCGCGTCCTGAATGCCAGATGGAGTTTCAGAGACAGAGAGGGGCTTTTTACTCCAGGCTTGTGGGTGCTTCAGATTCACCATGAATGCAGTGGCAGAAGGATTTTCGCCCCCAGCTGGGAGGTTTGGTCCGAGGCCACATAGCGATGGAAGTTTTTTCAGAGGAATGCTTCCCATGCCTCGGTCCCACCACAGTCCTTGTTGTTGTCCCAGAGGCTAGCTATACATCCTCTTCACAACAAGGAAGAGGAGGAAAAATTAGGAGATTGGGGCCCACACTCTGCATACCTCTTCCCTTCTAAATGCTGATCTTTCCCCTCTTACAGGGCGCTGAATATCTCTGCTGAACAGATCACATCAGTTGTTGGTGTCTTCAGCTAACTGTTTAACCTAGATGGTGCAGAACAGTGCTGGTGGTTATTGTTCCAGGCACAATAATCTGCAGCAGATCACGTCATTTACCTCCTATAATTTTACCACAATTGTAAAATTCTTTACGCTTTAGTTGTCACAGGGACATCTTAGAGTTGTCAATTAGTCAAGAAGAGTTAACAGGCTATTATCTGCTGACCCTCAGGCTGCATTATGAGAAGTTGTGAAAACATCATTTAAATGAGGGCAGTATCTCGTGGTGCTAATAAAGGCAGGTGATGTGTTTGAAAGAGCGAGTGCAGCAGATTCTGACCTTACTTCTCTGGTGGTTTAAGGACCCCTCTGCTAAACCAGTGATGGACAGGCTTTATCTAGGGATTTCAACACATGAATAACTTCAATATTTATGAAGGAGGCATGACAAAGAGAGCTCTCAGCTGAACCTCAGCTTCTTTCTGCAGTGTTATGAGCCGCACTGCTGGATAATTGCCCATTAGTGTTGTTTACAAGTTGCGCTTCATTTGCATAACCTAATGTATGTAGTGCAGGACTATACAGAGGAAAACATGGAAACATATTTGGCCTTTTATTCCCCCTGTCTCCTTCCCTTCTGTTTAGCTATATCTTAGCGAACAGTGAAATCTAAGTATGACATGAAAAGCTTATTCCCTTCTCTTTTGCATATTCTTAACCAATTTGTGGCCGCAACAGAATTTTTTTAAATTTCTATTCATGAGTAATGTAATCGTAACAAATTCTCGTGTAAAGTTACAGCTGTCTATATTTACGACCGTAGCTTGTTGCTTTAAGCGTTTTTTCCCAATTATTCAGAATTCATAAAAGTGATCTAAAAATGTGAAGGTTGTACCAGATTTCAAGAACAAATGTTTAAGCGTTTTTACATATCATATTAAATAAAGTCTTTTGGGCACAAAATGGTTTGGTTTGTTTCCAAGAGACCACACACACTGACACTCAACCTTAACCTGACACAGTAAGTAGTGGAGAGTTTACAGCTGTCCAATGACTTCAACAGGCAAAACTATACTTGCGCATCCGCGAGTACGCTATGGTCTGTGTGACATAAATTGCGCCATCAGGGGGGTACTGGACAAGGGAACATACTGGACACCTAGAGCATGTGTGTTACTAGTAGTGGACTAGTAGTAAACAGAACTACTGCATGTCCATAGTGTCTGTAGCTGTCAGAGCATCCACCTGGGAATATATCCTGGGCTTAAGTTGTCAGAGCAGCACTGACAGTTGCAATTATTGAACAATTGGTTAGGTGTGCCGAAGGTATTATTAAGCTCTGCTGGGTGCTGATTCATTGTCCGACCGATGGCAGTTGTTATTAAACCAAAGGGGAATATTGAGTCGTGGAGGTTACAAGTCAGTGTGTGATCGACTGCAATTTAAACGTCGAGCCTCGGCCCAATTAAAAAGTCAGCACACTCAGTCACACAGCTGTCAGCGACCCAGCCACTGAAACTAGCTGGCGTCAAAGCATCTACCCGAGTCTCAGTTTTGTCAGGTTCATCTTAAAGTTAGCAATGAAATTAATATAACAGGAGACAGGATTTTCAGCGAATGTATCCTTGAGAAAAGGCTGCGCTGCAAGGATGGCTTGTAGTCTTTTAAGAATGTCCTGTCTGTCTGTAACTTTGTGTCGTATTTCTCTTAAGAATAAGAGTCTGTGTCTCAATGAGATTACCTGTATAAATAAAGGTGAAATTAATAAAAAAAATGTAGTCCTGTACGATATAAGGAATGTGCAATAACATTGTTGCATATCACGATAAAGATATAACTTGGTAAAAATAAACCGATATTAAAAAGTACTCTGCTCTGCCTGTCTGCTGCCTTCAATATACTGCGAAATTACAAGAAATAGCTGAAAGCGAAAAAAAGGAAAGGAAATTTCCGACACTCTTTTATTGAGGAAATTAAACTGAACACAAAAGGCACCAATAAAAAAAACAAAAAAAACCTAGGCAAATGTATTTATATAGCACATTTGAACAACAAGGCAATGCAAAGTGCTTTACAAAAACAACAACATACTGCATATAAAAGGACATTTAAATTAAATTTATAAAAGAAATAAAAAATAAATACATAAAAAGGTCATTAAAAACCCAAGAGAATAGAAAATAAAGACAAGCTGAAAATAGAATAAGACAAGATGGATATAAACTATATGAATAAAAGTTACATTGCAGTATAAGAAATAAATGAATGAATGGAAAAACATTACAGTGAAGTAGTTTTCTACTTATACTCTCTTTTAACTAACTCAAAAATCCCTGAGTGCAATATAGTAGTATTTTGCGATGTGTTTATCGCGCAACTTGACATTGTGATGATGATTTATATATATGTATGTACACAGTATATTGTGGAGCCATAGCCTTATGCACATTAGCATTATCTTACATTTTATTTCATATTATCCAGAGTAATCATTATTCTTGCACTGTTTTTTACTTTTGAATCACCTTACAGTCCATTACCTCATCAGCACACACTCCGTAATAGCGAAAGCTCTCTGTTGTAGTTCTGGCGGCTAAACTATCACTTCACTGCTCAGTTTTTTTAATTTACTGGATGCCTAAATTTCCCTCGGGATCAATGAAGTACCTACCTATCTATCTATCGGTCTATCTATGTCGATATCCATGAGGCAAAGAAAACTCCAATCAACACCATCATCTTGTTCTCCCAGCTCCATTATGTTGCATGCTGGGCTTGTTATATTACTTTGATTGCAGGTCCATGGGCCTCTGTTTTGCGAGTTGCCGTACACCAGGATACTGTGCTAATTGTCTTGGCCTTTTCCCATAAAACATGCACATGAAAAATGCTAATTGATTTAAGGTACTGGGAACTGGAAATGAAGTGCTTCGATCACATTTTGCTCACATAGCTAAGACTCTTATCTAAAGCCACAAACTAATCTTTTCTCAAATGCATAATTGGCTCCGACTTATCTTTTTCTACAGACACCACGCTGTTTTGTTCATTTTAATACCAACATATTTTTTAACAACATATTGGAGGTTTGTTTTTCCAGACACTGAAAACCGCTGATCACAATCACCAGCAGCAATTAAACCATAAAACCATTATCAAGTCTATTTGTATTTAATGTTGTCAATAATTTATTGGTAACCAGAAAATATCAACAGCGCTATCTGATCCAGTGTGCGGGGGGTGATCATGGACGCTAATCAGTCGGTCTTATCGTCACTATACAGATGAGTATGCACTCTAATCTAAGCAGAGATCCATTTAAATCACTAAAAAGGAAATTAACACAATAATAAATCCAAGAACAATAATACTACTTTGCTGTTTTCGTCTGAATCTTAAAAACTATTTGGTTTGAGTTACTTTATTCGTCCACAATCTTTCATCATTAGGCATTTAAAAACGTGTGGGGGAGGATTATTTGTTTTTCCCACAAAAGAGTACGGCTCAAACAGCGAGTTGGGATTAGCCAGAAATGTAAACTCTGTAATCGCTGAGTCATCGGCATTGATCAACACTCCTATCAATCCCCCACACGTGTCATGCTCAGCTTGTGCATTGGGACGCTAAAACCCTGACTCATTGCACCTTTAATAAGTTAACTCCCACTTAATAAGAGGGAGTCACTCATCAGCACATAACCTTTTGTATAACCAAGCTTGGTGCACATGCAGTCAGCATTATGCTGCAGTATTATGGACTTTGGAGGGCTGTTAAAGTTCACCCATGTCAGTATGTTTTTCTCTCTAATTTATATTTTATTGGTATTCTAGTGGTGGACGGTGTAGCCGCTGGGCTCAGAAAAGGGAGCAACAGGTGATGGATAATTGGAAATTATTTAAGAGGACTCGTGGGCCGGCCAGTGAACAGCAGAAAACAACAGCTTTCGTATTTTCTTCTACGCTTTTCTTTTAAATAAAAGCCACAGAGGCGCTCCTGTGAGGGAACAGCGTTGTAATTGTAATTGGGTGGTGGTGGGCTCGGGGTTAGGCTTCCAAATACAACACCGGAAGGTTGCGAGTTCAATAACAGAGGCTGCAACATTTATGCCCCTGAGCAAGGCACTTAAATATTGATGCGTCTCAGATTCTTTACGTGGTTTTATGAGGCTATGTTTCTGCAGGTGAGGCTATATGTGTGTGTGTGTGTGTGTGTGTGTGTGTGTGTGTGTGTGTGTGT